>CAIGQQ010000480.1:193654-203654 GCA_903798035.1 Danio albolineatus
TATATATATATATATATATATATATATATATATATTTTTGTTTGTTTCAAAGAACTAGCTTCATATTATTTATGTAATTTATTACACTGTAAAGATTTGCAATTTAGTTTTGTATTTTGTTGTTTTAAATGTCTATTTTTAAAATGTACCAGTTATGGTTCATGATATTTGTGTTTTCTGAACAATAAACAATGAAAAAAAGTAAATTCTTTGGTCTGATTATTTGTGTGTAAGCATGTTAATGCAGACATTTGGAGACTGTTTAGGGAACCTTGTGGGAACGTTGCGCTAACGTCCCGGGAACGTTCCGCAAACCGGCAGGGGACATTCCGGGAACGTTCTGCTAACCTGCAGGGAACATCTCGGGAACGTTCTGCAAACCGGCAGGGGACGTTCCGGGAACGTTCTGCTAACCTGCAGAGAACATCTCGGGAACGTTCTGCAAACCGGCAGGGAACGTCCCGGGAACGTTCCGCAAACCAGCAGGGAACGTTACGGGAATGTTCTGCTAACCTGCAGGGAACATCCTGGGAACATTCTGCAAACCGGCAGGGGACGTCACGGGAACGTTCTGTGAACCTGCAGGGAACGTCTTATTGACGTCAAGAAAACTTTCCTGGCTAACCTACACGGAACGTTAGGGTGTTTGTTGTGGGGACGTTCCCAGGACGTTCTGAAAACCTTCAGGGAACGTTCCGGGAACGTCCTGGGAACGTTTTGTGTTTGCTGGGTTATTTTAAGTAGTTTGCGATGAGGTGACGATTGGCTTTCTGTAGCCTTTTGCTGATTTTTCTCTTCTGTCGCGGAGAAATGTTCACGTGTGCTTATTGGGACCAGTACAAGATTACAGCTGAGTTGCAGGTCAGCGAGAAATTTGGAGCTTCTGAACCAACCAGTCACAGTCAAGGTACACCAGTTCAGCGCTCGGATGGGGTTAGGGCTCAAACTTCATGCAAAGCCCGCTTTGGCCCTCCTCTTACCGGGCATGGGCGAAACGAACCGCGCTCAGACGCAGCACGGGCACTCATCAAAACAACCGGGCAACGGGCACGGTACAGATAGCCTAGCCCTATGGCAGCTAGCCATAGTAGCCCTACTGTGACTAAACTCTAGATGACGCGACAATATATAATATAATAACGTTCATGCGGGTCACAAAATAAAAATACTTTGCCGAAACCGACTCGTGCGTGAGCCGCCATTGGATCATAAGGCTATGATTCATCAAACAAGATATTTTAGATTCAGAAAAGTACATTTGGCCATTAGGTATCGAAATGATACGATGATGAGAAATTATACTAATACGAATACAAACCTTTATTTCACCTGAAATGCCGAAGACAGCCTGCTCGAAAAGCGTCTGGCTTCCTCCTCCTGCTGCTGATCCAAAAATGCCCGCGAAAGATGACCCAGCAATAGTGTTGTTTTGACTCAGCGTCACCGAAGTACGGTGGGCGATGTGCAGCTTTGATTACACGTGTACAAAAGGTGGTAGTAAGAAATTAGAAAATTCAGAAAGATAAAAGGGTTGCTATGAGCATAAATCTCATTTTAATTATATGAAAATGCAAGGAATCTGTGTTTACGTTACACTGCTTTCATTGCAATTTTACAGCTGTCAGTATTACATATTATATATATAGGGTTGCATTGATTCAAGTCTTAGCATTTATTACCCAAAAAATAACCTAAGTTAGGGTTACATAGCACTACCCCAAAACTACCCAAGACTCTGAAAATAACCCCCAAAAATTACCCAAATGCCTCAACCCAAGATTTGGGTAGAAAAAATAACCCCTGATTTTTTAGAGTGTATTAAAGTTAAATATCGATGACAAGAGAAAATGGGTTACTCTACAGTTATATTCTTTATATGGCAAGAATAAAAGCAAAAATGTCCACTCAATAATTCCCACATTATTGTCTGGCTAGTTTCTGTCCTCTACTTATAAGCTAAAAAGGGAATAATGGTCCAACAATCCATTATCACCAATAAAGCCTAGAAATTGGGCATCAGTATACTGTAAACTAATTTTAGTTTGTAGCTGTTACGTTGTTTTAACTTCAAAATTATACATCAGTGTAAAACCTATAAATTGTGGAAAAACAAATTCTGTAATATTAAAACTTATTAAACTTTTTAACAAAACACTTTCCTCCTTTCCATTGCAATTTCTAGCCAAGAATTATTGGTAATCTCGTTATCTCTATGATGATCACGCATGGTCGGATTGTGAAGATGTCTGTACAGTCGTGCCTGTTTCAGACCAAATCTTTAAGTGTTTCATATTCAATTCAAATCAAACGCGGCGCCGAAATCATGTCGCACACACCTAAAGCGAACCTCCACAAACACAGCGATGACGTCACATTCGCCGCGCCCACTGGGATTACTAACAGAAAGCTGATTGGCTATTGCATGTTGGTCTCATTTGTAGTTGTAATACAGCAAATTACATTAGGACTAGTGAAACAAAGAACTACAACACCACGAAAACCAGGCAACAACAACAAAAAAAAAAATTAAATGAGCATTAGATGTAGCGCTACATAGACATCAGAAAAATAAGACCTGTGCAAAAATATTTAAGACCTAGAACATCGAATTTAGGACTTTTTAAGGTCTAAAATCTTGATATTGAAATTTTAGACTTTTTAAGACCCCGCGGAAACCCTGCCGGACGGCACAGCAGGCTGAGCACATTGTAAAACATCTAAAGTGTTGTTTTGGACATTCTTAAACGCCTTACCCATTTCAGTATTAGTGTTATTATAATATTAATAACCTCCAGAACTGTTAAGAGCGTGTCAGGATTGCCTTCTGAGGTGCAAGTCATTTATTAAATGAATATATTTACGCAACTTCTCCTTTACTTTTGACATTTGGCGCCAGTTAATCAGAAAGTGGCGATTTTTTTCTCTTCGACTTGTTGGACGGAAACGCTGCTTTATTCTCACTTCTGTTATTCGATATTCCAGTTTTGAGCATACATTTAATTAGCATTTTTAGATGATAGCATAGCCATTCACGCTGCATCAGCACAGCTGCCCCCTTTCTTCCCTAGGTACCTGTAGGTGAACAGCTCCTCCGGGTGTGGCCATGGGCATTCATCCTCTGCTATTTTTCCTCATTTCTGCGTTCTTCAGATTCATTATTGCTGTCTTGAATCTCCATATGTCAACCGATAACTTTGTGACCATATGATGACGGTCAGCTCACGAAAATCTGCAGAGGCCTGAACTTGTTTTTCGGTTCAAATAATGTACCAGGCTTTTCATTGGTCCGTTAAGATGAGATTGTTTTATTGGCTACCGAAGTCAGTGGTTGAAATATTAATTAAATTACAGTACTCTGTAACAAATTGTGATTTTAAAAGTAATGAAGTACATTACTCTGCTTAATTTGTACTCAAGTACAAGTAAAATTACAGACTTAAAATTTTACTCATGAAAGTACAAATACTCTAAAAATGTACTTAATTACAGTAATGTGAGTAGTTGTAATTCGTTACTCCTACCACTGCAGAGCAGGAAGTAACAGTCACAGTCGAAGCTCATAGATGATCACATGAGGAACAGTTCAGGAAGCAGACAATAGCCACAGAGATAACACCCACAAGGATTGCAGGTTACATCGACTCACCACCAGCATGTACACAAACGGAGCCTGGAGACACAAACACACGTTGGTACATAACGGACTGACAAAAGACGAGACGTGAAGACAGGACTTAAATAGTAGCGCTAACACCGAACAGCTGCTGTCACTAATCAGCCCACGTGGGGGGTATGGGTGGCTTTGGGTGCTTGAGCCTCTGCCCTTTATTCTCCTGGAGAGAAAGTGCCCTTTTTCCTGGGGATAAGAATTATTTTTAAATACTAATAATAATGTAACATATGTGTATAATTTAATGCATGTTTTATTTAAGGCCAACTTTCCCTGTCAAACAATTTTAAAAAACTAAATTTTAAAGTGCATCTTCATTTTAGTCAACCCGCTCCAAGCGAGCCTCGAACCGACGATTTGGAAAGTGAAACCACTTTTGAGGGCAATACCCTAATGAGGACGCTATTTAACGCCTGCATCCGCATTACACACGGACTGCATCTGGGCCACACAGTAGCTTACAGTCTGGCCCATACACACACTGCAGACAGAGTGTGTGCGTAAAACAGGTGTTACTAGCTGACCGGCAGCAACGCTATGATCGACAGAACCGCCGATGTACATTCATCCGTCATTCGTCTATAGTGTATGGAGGTGAGTAACGGTTAACAAAAGATCTGATGCTCAATTTCAACGTCAGCTATTTATCCAAAAGTTCAAAAGAAAATAGACTATTTTGTCTTGCTAACATCCTCCACGTAATAAGTTAGCTAAAGTTTAGCCAGAGCACAACCCAGTCTCACGGCAGTTCGTGAAATAGTCACAAAATTTAATCTATTGATTCGTGTTGATGGACATGCCGAGCAATATCACAGGCATACAGGCTATTAGCTGAGGCTAATGAAATAGAAAAAAGACAGCTGGATAGTGGAAATATCCCCCTCTCGTTTTTGCAGTCATTTATTCAGAATATATCATGTTAATCGAAGCTATAAAAACATGTACATATAGGCTAGATATGGGAGTCAGTGGCTATCTGTGTGTCCTACTTTATTCAAAATATTTTATTACTTTGTTCAACAGAAAAAAAAAACTCAAACAAAAATGATAGATGGAAAAGACATAGTTCAACCAAAAATGAACATTTACTCACCCTCAAGTGGTTCCAAATCTTTGTTTCTTTATTTTGTTGAACACTAAATAACTGAAGATTAAAGAAGATATTTTAAAGAAAGCTGTAAACCTGAAATCGTTGATTTCCAGAGTTGGAAAAACAAATACCATGAAAGTCAATAGTTACATGTTTCTGCTTTCTTCAAAATATTATTTTGTTCAACAGAAGAAAAAAGTTAAATAGGTTTGGAACAAGTACAAGATTAAATAATGACAGAATGTTCAGTTTTGAATGAACTGACCTTTTAAGGGTGCATGGTGAATTTGGGGTGCAATATCCTTTAATATATTTTATTGTTATTTAATAAAAAGTGCCCTTTTTTCCATTTGAGCCCATGCCCCATAAATAGTCTCTGCACGTCCCTGCAGGGCTTGGAGGTAACAAAATACATGTAGCAGTGTTACACATTTGAATGACAAAATATAAATAAAATAAAATTTAATGAGTAAATATCTAATAATAATAATAAAAATAATAATAATAATAATAATAATAATAATAATAAGAGAATGTTGTTATAATTACATTTTAAATAGGGGTTAATCAATTATCAAGAATTTTAGATGAACAACGTGATTACTTTTGAATTGTAATGCTATTTCCTTATTCAAACATGGGGGTTTAACCAATAAGGGAACTGATTTTCCTTTTTTCTTTTTTTTTTGAATGCACCAAAATAACAATGAAGGCACACAACGATGGTCATGCCATGGATGATATGAACTCAAACAAACCTTGTCATCTTCTTGTGACTAACAGCCCCATGGCATCTACAAATGTGTGGAAAGTGCAAGTGCTTTCACTTTCTCGATTTGCATGTCTTTGCTGCATATTTAAAATAAAGAGTTTGTGTTTAATAACATGCCCATGATTAGGTTGAAGGGCTTCTCGCATCCAGTTATAAACTGACAAATGTGGGAGTGATGTGCAAAAAATGGTGCTTTCAGCAACCTCACAGGTGCTGGTGAAGAATAAAGATACAGTGAGGTTTGTACTGATTTTTTTTTGTTTTTGAACACAAGTATGTAAGTACAGTATTTGCTAAATGTAACTTTTGGGTTTATTTTTCCTGTAATTGGCAACATTGTGAGGGCCTCACGGTGGCGCAGTGGGTAGCACAATCGCTTCACAGCAAAAAGTTTGCTGGTTCGAGCCTCCGTTGGGTCAGTTAGCATTTTTGGGTGGATTTTGTTCTCCCCGTGTTGGCGTGGGTTTCCTCCGGGTGCTCTGGTTTCCCCCACAAGTTCATGCATTATAGGTGAATTGTGTAAGCTAAATTGCCCGAAGTGTATGTGAATGAGTGTGTATCAATGTTTCCCAGCGATGAGTTGCAGCTGGAAGGGAAAAGAAAATAAATCAATGAATGGTAACATTTTGGAGACTGTAAGGGTCTGTATGTGTTCATATGTGTTGCTGTTGTTGTTGTTTTTTTTGTAATTACAGACATTCAATAATTTGCATTGAACTGCAGCCATCATCAAATCCTATTCATAAAATTGTAGTAAAAAAATAACAAATAACATTACTATACAAGTGTTCAAGACTGAGGTATTGAGATAAGAAAACTTATTTATATTGAGTTAAGAATCATCTGATGGATAATCGATCATGAGCTGATGCTGGAACAGCTGAGAACAATCATAAGCATGTGATCCTAGTTTACAAATACACTTTACAAAGCATTTATTAGTGAAAAGTATGAGAAGTGCTTCTTACAGGATGACACATACAGCTTTTTTCTGTCTTACAGCACACTTACCAAAAGGGTGCCATGTTTCCATCCAGCGTTTTTTATGCACATTTTGGATACGCACATAAAAGAAAATCGGTTGATGGGAACACCAAGATGCACATAAATTTTGAAAATGAGCATAAAAAATGTATGCGCATTACTGAGTAGGATAAACTTTTTATCCAATAAGAAAAGATGTGCATAAAGTACGATGGAAACACTTTTACTGAACAAATTCCAGTGTGCACATTAAAAAAGGTCATGTGATTTTGTTATAAGAAATCATGTGATGTTAAAAATGTGTATGAATTGACAAACTTAGGAGGCTGAGCACATTGTAAAACATCTGAAATGTGTTTTGGTGATTCTAAAATGCCTAAACCATTTCAATATTAGTGTAAATATATTAATAATTAACTCCAGAATTGTCAAGAGTGTCTGTGCTCCGTGTCTGACACCTTCAAACACCAGCACACACTCATTGCATGTCAGGATTGTCTTTGAGGTGCAAGTCATTTAGTAAATAAAGAAAAGATTCACGCAGCTTCTCTTACCACTGCAAATTTAATCTTTAATGTTGATATTTGGCACCAGTTTAACAGGAAGTGACAATTTTGTTCTCTTTGACTCGTTGGATGGAAACGCTGCTTTATTTGCATGTTTTTATGCAATTTTGCAGTTGTTTTCAAGTTAATTTTATTTTTAGATGGAAACATAGCTATTATCAGTGGAATCAAGCCTGATCAAGATGAATCCTTCTGTTTTGAACTGAACCGTACCAGTCAGTGAAAACGAGGCATAACATACACCTAAATCCTTCATCTAAAAGTAAACTAAACAAAATAAATGAGGTGTATGGAAAGGCCAAATGTAAGGGGTAAAAATGGGATTTGGCATAATTATTCTGCATATTAGGATATTAATTTAACAACAGGACAATTAGGATTAATTTAACAACATAAAAATGGTGGACCAATAGGAGCGGTTTGGACACTGACTGCAACTTGATGTAGGTGTGCGGTTTCCCCGCCCACCAAATTGATTGACAGCTGCATATTAACATGTCTCCGTAGTAATGTGTATAATCATATCAACAAAACAGGATGTGTGCAAAGCAACCAGGAATAAAGGATCTTTTCAGTTTGCTAGGATCATCAATCATCATCAAATGTGATCAAGAGTGAGTTTTACAAGTTTAACGTGTTTAAAACAGTGCATGTTTGTGATGAACTACAGTGATTTACTTCAGCTTTACTTCATCAGCACAGCCACGTGTCAGGATAACTATAAAAGAAGATGCTTCCATCCCGGTTTGTGGACGTTAAATCAGGCTTATTTAGTACATTAACATAACAGATATCTATACAGCAGTGGATATTAACCTGTATCCTGTCACGTTTGTGTGCAAAAAGAGTGCAAAGTTAAATGCGCGCACTGTCTGTGTGTGTGTCCACGCTGTGCGTGTGTGTATCTGTGTGTGTGCTTGAACTTTGTGACGGCATTGTGTGTGACACATTGTTGCAACTCCACAACAAACACATCAAATACACATTGGTAAAGTTCTTACTGAAGTATTTCTCACAAACGTTATGTGAGATCTGCTTCCTTCATGTCTGTCTGTTAACTAGTCTTAAAGGCCTAGTACACAAAAACAGCAACAAGCTGTTTAGAGCTATAATACACAAACTTTAGAAAGCTATAATAAATAAACTGATCGGTGTTTTGATCTGAAACTTTACAGACACATTCTGGGGACACAAAAGACTTATATTAAATTTAGAAAAAGGGGTAACCTACAGAAGATGCCCTTTAAGTTTAATTTTCAAGAATTTACACACTTTAGGTCAATACCCAAAACTTATAAAGACAAGTTGAGTTAAAGAGAAAATGTAATTATTTCAGACCATAATGTTTTACAGTGTAAAGTTCAAACTATCCCATACAGACCACATTGACTTTAATTATTTGGTTCAAAATAATAGTAATGATTTATAAAGCATCTTTTTTTTTTTTTTTTTTTTTTTTTTGTTGTTGTTGTTTTTTCCGGAGAATGAAATGAAATTAAATGACTATAGAATTATTATGTTTGGTGAACCATGTTTTTAAGAGTCAAAGGCAGACGTCTAATCTCAATCAATCTGGCTTTACAGTGTGTTATTCCTGGGCTGTTTTGTGTGCTTGCAGCCAGTGAAACCCATCATCAAAGCACTTGTCCTGATGAGAATATTGGCTGAACATGCCTCTCTCTTTTTTTCTACCCTGAGCCCCCGCAGTCTCTGGGGCTCCAGGGGAAGGAAGCTGAGCCCCCAGGCTTGCGGGGTTGGAAACCAAATCCAGAGCTTCTGCTTTTGGGAAGGCTGAGGCAGCTTGCTGGGCCTGAGTCTGAGTTCAAGTCCGTCAACAACAGGATCCAAGGGTTGCAGTGGTTGTATTGCTGGCCCAGCCTTCAACACAGGGAAGCGGTAGTGAGTGGACTTGATTAATATTTGATTTCCGATTAATATTTGTATATAAAGTTTACTATTATGTCATAGATTCTTAGTTTCTGATCTTTTAGTCTTGTCCTGGTAACGTATTTGCTAAACAAGTTAAACATTTCTCTCCCTCCCTCTCTCTCTGAAACCAATTATGACTGTCTAACAGAATTTCCTATGTTAATAAATAAATAATATGTTCATGAATTAATAAAATGTAAAAGTAATTTTGTGCTGAAGTGAGTTAGATACACATTCTATTATGCAGCAGGTAAGACACGAGAGTGATTTAATGCATAAATACACTGATTTTCCAATTTTCCATCTCATACACTGTTTTGGGCATGTTAAAATAATTATAGAGTGAGTAATTGAATTAGCCTACATTATTATAAAAGTAAGTTCTACCAGGGAACATAACTACTGTTTTCATTATGAGATGAACACTAACAGCACTTCTAACACTAACAACTAACTGCGTCTATACTTCTGCGTCGAGTGCACACAAACCGACGACGCCCTTGTCGCGCACCTCTCAAAATAACTCCAAGTCACAACAACCCATAGTGAAAGCTCTGTGATGGGTCAGCTTGGTAGCATTGACAAGTGAGGGTGGGGCTGAGAGCCGCTGGAGAGATGTGACCCCGTTAGTGTGAGTGTTTAACAAGTGTTGAGTCCCGTGAAGGAGCTTCAGATGGATAGCTTTGTTTTGTGTTTACTTTGTAATGAAAATTGCTGCACATCTGCCAGTTCTTGCCTCTGAATGAGCGAGTTTGAGCTACTTGTACACTAAATTAGCATTACAGGTATTTCTGGTGTAAGACAGAATATTCAGAGTATCATGGTGAACAATACATGTGTCACAGTCACAACAAGGAGAGAGAATCAGGGATACAAAAGTGATACGTTTATTGAACAGGCTTCAATAGAAACACTCGTGGGATAAATGCAAGGAGGATTAATCGGTGAGGAGCTGGAGATCCAGGCAGGTGAGTATAGAGTGCACAAAA
>CAIGQQ010000480.1:205352-217993 GCA_903798035.1 Danio albolineatus
TCTCTCTCTCTCTCTCTCTCTCTCTCTCTCTCTCTCTCTCTCTCTCTCTCTCTCTCTCTCTCTCTCTCTCTCTCAATTCAATTAAGTTCAATTCAATTCTTATAATTCAATTCAGTAATTGCTTTATGGCATGACACATATTACAAAGCAGTTATAAAGTTTACATAAGACAAAATAAAAACAAAAAAACATACATGTAAAATAAAAAACACAGTAAATAGTAATAGTTAAAAAATGTAAGATATATATACAGTATATACATATAATAATTAAACAAAAATATAAATATATTATTATTCAATATATCATATTATTATTCAGTATATCATATTTTTTTGTATATCATATTATTTAGTATATCATTTCATTCATTTATATCAATAATAAGAAATATAAAAAACAGTAATAATTGTTCCGCGCTTGTTCAAATCAGTTTAGGCTACTTATCAGAATTATGGGAAATGTCGGTCCGACAATATTTAAATGGATCAACATTTTTTGTTTTATGCCTTACCCAGAATATAAAAACACATATAAATACATTTAGAGCATTTACTTTAATTATTACTATTGTAATGTGAAGAGACTTTCAACCAGCACAAGAAATGTTTCTGAAGACAATCACCTACTGCACCAGAATTGGCTAACAAATAAATTAGGCTTCTTAACAACAATAACAGACAGACAGCTTTCATAACGTCGCTTCAAAATCACAAGAGTGAAACATTCCTTTGCACAGGGTTAAAGGTTTATAAGTGTTACAACCTGGGGTTAGGTGCAGGGTGAAAAAACCTTAAATGTTACAGTAACAGCTACAGTATTCCAATGCTTTATCAGACTCTCCCCAATGCTTTATTTGACTCTTCAGCCTCTTAGACATTGGAAATACCAGCAGTCTGAAGCATTAAGCTTGCGTAAGCAACTTTTAATGGGAAAAGCTTTTCTTTTCTGGGAATGATAACTGGTCAGCTGAACAAGTTCCTGTCAAGACAATGAAGCAAAATACCATGCCCTTTGATGTCTTGCTCCAAATGGTTACTTCACTAAAGGATTGTCTGGTTTGAGACCACTGAAAAAACACAGTCAGGCCAGTTACAATGGATTTGAAGGTACATAATGCCATGAACAATGGGACTGTTTTGAGAGACAGACTCCCCAATTAGTCATAGGACACACTGTGAAAACAGGTTCACATAAAACAAATTGGACCCCTTTGGCAGTTGCTTGTCTCCTAATCTGTGTGCTTATGGATGGCGAGGAAAGGATATGGATAAAATGACTGAGCTGGAGCCAGTGTTGAAGAATGACATGGCGTGGAAATCAGTGCCAGGTTTAGGATCTCTGACAAACATGCATTTTCCGCCCTGATAGCAAAAGCAGTGGGAACTTCCTGCCAGAGCAGCGTTCACAGTCACCAAGTAATCCCTGTGAGCTCAACATTTAACAGCCCTCACTGGGAAGAGGGATTTACACGCAAGCACAGATATTTATGTGCATACATGGCTACTATGTGTAACTAATAAATCTAGTTGGCAAAGAAAGAAGCGGCGAAGCATGTTTACAGAACAATTCACCACTCAGAATAATTTAACAATCCTGTTAAACATGCATTCTCAAAAATAAAGGTTTCTTAATGTTGATGGTTCTGCGAAGAATATCTATGCAGAAACCAATTGATAAAGATGACCTGAAGATAATGTACTTTGCATCAACATCCTAACCTCCCAACCCTGCCAGGTTCACGTTCAGCGATTCATTTGTTCCAAAAGCCCTCCATAGCGCAATGCTAAACTATGCTGATTGTAATGATGACCCAGTCTGTTGCGATTGGTCGACATCATTCAGCGCGAGAGGATGCCCACCACGGAATATCAATACTAAGGTAGTCATAGTGTGTGCTTGAGCATATCTGCCAACACTAGTTTTTCCCAGGAGTCGCCCGTATTTCAGACACCTCACCCCCGAAACTAACCCCTCGATCTCCCAGCATATTATTCTATTCTTAACCAGAAGTAAAAACAGTGACACACATGCAGTATTAATGCACACAGCACCAAAAGCTGAACCATTATGAAAAAGGACAGCCGCACGTGTGTAGGAGAGCTGATGTAGCCTTAGCAACGACAAATAGCAGAACAACACGAGTTTACAAATGCATTTTAATCCGTAAACAAAGCGGCACACATCGCGTTTACAATGTGCTTTTAGACGCGATATGAGAATACAAGTTAACCAGAAACACTACAAGTGGTTAAAAGTTACAAAACACAATCAAATGCATCATTTACAAGCTAGAGAAAACAATGAGGCAACTGTTTTAATCGCACCTACTCACACTTGTTGAATAGCAGGCCAGATTCACCGTTAGGCCACCGGGAAATGTGGCTCCGACTCCCAATGGCTAGTCGGCCCCTGCATACATCAATAGTCTTTTTTGATCCTTTCTTTAACAAACGGTCGACAAATCCTCCGTTGTAAGCATGTAGATTTCAGAAGCACTCCTCAGAGGGAACACAGCACAAGGCTGGGCTATAATGCTGAGGCAATTTTGCAAAAATAAACCTCAACCTCTGACTCTTTACAGTCTCATCTCTGGTTCATCTGCACACTTCCAATATCCAGCTAAGCACATTGCCCTTCTCTGTGTTGCCAGATGTAGCTGATTGGACTGATTCCAGTCCAAACCCTATCCAAAAGGTTTTTACCTGCATGCACAATTAAATTCAAATCCGCCCAATCTGGCAACCTTTGCTTGCGGCTGTTGTTTGTGGGCGGGGTTGGGGGTTTTGAATCTTCCTTGGTCTGCGTGCGCACACATGGGCGGGGCTTATGTTTCGTGTTCACGTCATGCCGAAACGGCTAAAGACTCATAAGCATGGCGATTCGTTTGAGGAACTATGAGTCGACTCTTTTATAGATTAATCAATAGTTTTAAACACTGTGCACTTTCAGATTTAAGCCTTAGCTGGACATTTCACTTCACTTCAGCTCATTTTCAAAAACCCATAATAGTGGCTCTTTAATACATTTTGGATTATTATTTACAGATAAGGCACAATTCAATGCTAGATTTTTAGAAGAAAAGAAGTAAAATGATGCTGTGCCAGCTGAAATAATGCAACAGCACTGAGGAAGCTTTAAAGCAATTACAGATGGATTGATTTGTACTTGAAATGCCTTTATTTGCACTCAAGTGTCCATCTATGAAGAATACAGGTTGTTGGTCACACATTTATGCTTTCAAACTTTGGGAAATAAATGTAGAAGCCAAGCATTAAAAAGTTTTATACATGTAAAACTGTAAAATCAGTGGGCGTTTACTTCTGAATCTCCCTTGCTTATTCAAACAGTAGCTATTTTCCATTCATCTATTTTTGCATAATTGTTTTTTTTTTTTTATTTTTTATTTTTTTTATTTTTTTTACATAGAAATGACAAGATGGACATAAAAATGATTGTGCATAACTGAGTATGATAAACATTTTATATCATAAAAAAGTGAATGAACTATGATAGACACATTCTGTAGAAAAAGTAGATTTTGTTATAAGAAATCATGAGATAACAACAAAGGTGGGATGGCATTAATGAACAAACCAGCAGACAGACTACATTGTAAAACATCTGAAATATTGCTTATGCATCATCTAAACTGCATTAGCCAAAGTCCGTCATCAAAGTGGTTTGGTCACAGAACTGTCTTGATCATCTGCGTTCCAGAAGAGCCTCCAAAAGCCATCGCATGTTTATTGTGCTTTGTCTTCTGAGGCACAAGTAATTTAATATACATGTTTTGAATTGGTCTTTTTGTACTCTTGACCCATTAGATGGAAACTGTGCTTCATTCACTAATGTTTTATGTGATATTCCGTTTTTTCTCATGAGTTTAATTTATATTTATGGATGGAAACATAGCTAGTGTAACATTACAAAAATAATTTTACTTGTAATTTCTAGATAATTTTTATACAAAACTTTTGATAACATTATAAGTGAACCTCAGAGCAAAGTACACTTAAAAAGAAACAGTTCATTATCTTATTCTTAAAATGCTTGGTAGCACAAGCAAATTTATATTAACAGTACATGAATATTGATAATACTAATTCGATACTTCATTATAAATTAACTATGAGCTAATGCATGCGCTAATCAAGAGCTAACTTTGACTACAACTTTAGTTCATTTGTGAATAACGGCTACCTAACTTGTTGGCTCATGTTTGTTAATTAATGTAATAGTTAGCCTTGAAGAGGCATTTAATTATCATTAACTTATTAACAAATCATCAATTGCTTTGTTTAAACTGTTTATTTTTGTGTACAGAGAACACTTTGAAGGATGTGCATGACATTTATATTACATTTAAACACAGGAGTTTATGAGTTGTTAATAATGAGTGGTAACACTTTATTTCGATGGTCCATAGCAGACTGTCTACAAAATATCTGTTGACACTGACATTCAACAGACATTTAACTGACTATAAGAAACTTTGCAAGTACAAGTCAACTAACCCTAGCCCTAACCCCAACCTAACAGTCTACTTATAATCTAATGAGAATTAGTTGCAATGTAACTTAAATTCAACAAACGGACCAACAAAATAAAGTGTGACCTAATGAGTTAATGATAATGTGCCCCTCCAAGTAAAGTCATGACATAAAGATACATTTTCAGGTCATGAGTTTATGTTAGTTACATTTAGCTAAAACTAAAGTGTTAATGACTACATTCTTTAACAAACATGAACCAACAAGTAATTAAGGTAGCTGTTATCGTACGTTCACACCGAAAGTAGGCGGAAGTCATTCATTTTCAATGGGAGCCGGTGGCAACTAGCGGCGATAAGCGGTGAAGAGCAGGGTGGCGCGTCTTCGGTGGTGTGGGCGTCAAAGAGATTTGAAATCAAGTCAACTTTATGGTAATGAGCTATGACATGGTTCAGCTGCAAGCAATCAGAATGTAGAAGTCCACCAGGTGAGAGGAGTCCAGAGAACACAGTCACTGTGAACTTTGGTTCCAACCACAGTTGTTCCCAAGGGTTTTAATATTGCGGTCGCCAGATTTCCAGTTATTTACAATGTTTTTTTTACAGGGATATACATTAAAAAAAGTTGGTGACAAGTTACTGATTTTTTTACTTTAAAAAAGTGGGAATTTCATGCAGTAAATTAGTATTGCTGCTTCAGAATATTTCAGACAAATGGACAGATAATACACAACATAAACAACTTGATCTTTCATTGATAAATAAATCTGATAGAAGCAGGCAACATTTTAGGCTACAAAACATGTTTTGTGCGGGAATGTCAGTGATGTACGCAGGAATGTTCCGCGGTTTGGAAAAGTCAAGGTTTTCATACCGCCAAAATTTTCTGCTATACCGTTCCTAAGGTATGAGTAAGATTTTTTTATTTACATTTTTTTTTTTTATGTGTAAATTGTAAAGATATCTATGTTTTTGAAACAAACGAAGACCACAGAAGTTAATGATTCACTAAAACTATTTAGCCTGACATGTTTTCTGCTCTGAAATATTTTAAATGTTTCTCGAAATAAAATGTATTGTGTTCAAAGAGGAAAAGGGTTTTGTTTTTTAGCCAGATAGTTTAAAAGAATATAATTTAGAGCAGCAATTACAAAACTGCCATACCATGAAACCGTGATTTTTTATCCAAGGTTATCATACCGTCTGAATCTTACACCGGCACATGCCTAGAATGTACGGTTATTCACACTTGAACTCATATTGTAGTCAAAGTTAGTTCGTGATTAGCAGGTCAAACTCATTGTTAGTTCATAATGAAGTCATGTTTCATTTACATCATTATACATGTACAGTTATTGTAGTGTGTTACCCACACTCAGGAAAAAAGGTTGTTTGAGAACACCAAAATCCCTCTTTTGGAACCTGTTATTTTAAGATTACATTTTAATACTTCAATGTAACATTTTGATACATGAGCAGTACCTAAAATCCCCTCTAAATAATTAAAAAAAAAAAAAATAGAACAACTAGTGGTGATAAGCCATCATAACCTACAGGGAATCCGTGCTGAGGCAGCAGGTCTGGCTTATGTCGAGGTCTCCAGTCTCCTCTGCTGGGGGGCAAGATGTTGCAATTTGTGAGCTGCTTTCTGAGGAGTTTGTTTTGTCCTGCATCAGTCATGGTTGGCAGGAGACCTAGTATGCTTTCACGAATGGTGTGTGTTTGCAAATGTTAGGGGAGGCCATGAGTTCCCGCACTATCATGTGTCACTATCATATATCATACTAGGTACAAGTTTGCAAATTATATATGGACTATCAGGGGGTCAGCTAGCTTTTTCACTTTTTTTAGTGTGTACATACCTCAGTGAACCAAATTCAGTGTTTTGAGAGATAAAGAGAGGATTCTGACAAACAGTAATCTGTGATAGGCTTTTTCAACAGACGTGATTCACAAAGATTACCTTTTAAAATATAAAATGGGGAATTGTGCGGTTATACATCTTTAGTTCTGCACCAATTAACAGATAGTTATTAAGGATTGCGCTAACTGTTTTATTGTTTAACTTGTATGTGAGAGCATAGGCACGTATTAAAATACACATTATGTGTCTAATTTGGTAAAAACCCAAACAATACAAACATAAAAATTGAACGATAAAAAAAATAATAATAAATTAAACAGTCATGTGTAGGCCCACACAGAATCTGCGCTCACAGATTTCCACAGGTTTTAAGCCCATCATTGATTCTGTTTATTTACTTGTGTATATGTTTGTACATTTATATTTATTCAGTTTCGAAATTAATTTCAGTCTAATTATTAACTAATATGAAAATAGTTTTTACAATACAGTTTGTAAAGTGGGCGCCACGGTGGCGCGTGAGTAGCACGTTCGCCTCACAGCAAGAAGGTCGCTGGTTCGATCCCCGGTTGGGGCAGGTCCCGGTTGGGCCAGTTGGCATTTCTGTGTGGAGTTTGCATGTTCTCCCCGTGGTTGCGTGGGTTTCCTCCGGGTGCTCCGGTTTCCCCCACAGTCCAAAGACATGCGGTACAGGTGAATTGGGTAGCTAAATTGTCCATAGTGTATGTGTGTGAATGAGAATGTATGAATGTGTTTCCCAGAGATGGGTTGTGGCTGGAAGGGCATCCGCTGCGTAAAACAAATGCCGGATAAGTTGGCGGTTCATTCCACTGTGGCGACCCCGGATTAATAGAGGGACTAAGCCGAAAAGAAAATGAATGAGTTTGTAAAGTAATAAAGTAATAAATTGTAAAGCATAAATCCACAGATAGGGGTGACACGGTGGCGCAGTAGGTTGTGCTGTCGCCTCACAGCAAGAAGGTTATTGGTTTGAGCCTCGGCTGGAAGGGCATCCGCTGCGTAAAACAAATGCTGGATAAGTTGGTGGTTCATTCCTCTGTGGCAACCCCGGATTAATAAAGGGACTAAACCAACAAGAAAATGAATGAATGAATGAAATCCACAGATTTTAAACAAAAAATGTCCGCAGATTCTGTCTGGCCCTAGTTATGTGTAATAACAATGGAATGACAAAAGGAGAAAGTGCTGAACTACTAAAACATATTTAATACTTTATATAAAATGTTTATTTTTGGTGATGGAAGCTTAAAGACACCTCTTAAATGGAGAATGAAGTCACATGCATTGCTCAGGTGGTATTTTATTTCACAAAATTCATCAGAGAGTAAAAATCTTGATGGTTCTGTGGGTCTATCAATTCTGATCTTTATTTTGTATTTTCTATTGGATTAGAGTCAGGTGATTGGCTGGGCTATCAGCTTGATTTTCTTTCTCTGAATCCAGTTGAGTTTCCTTGGCTATTTTGGATCATTGTCTTGCTGAAATGTTCACCCTGGCTTCATGTTCATCTTCCTGCTAATGTAAATGCTGAACTGAAGCATCTGATATTAATTTACATTGACGAAGGGCAGAGGATTGCTGAAGAACTACTGGGAGATTTCAGCTGCTGTCTGGGCTTTCACTGCCTTTCTACACATCCCTTTATTCATGTGTTCAATACTTTTCCCTGCGTTATTTCATTTTGTTACACATAACTTTATTTGTAAACGACTTGTTTTTTATTTACATATATGGATTTCTTTGGCTACTGCAAACCTTTAGAAATATGTTTTCTGATATATAGAAGATAGAAGACTAATTTAGATAAAAGATTTTAGATGTTAGGAGCAGGGGCTGATCTAGAAAATCGGGGTGGCAACAATGAAGATTATTTGAACTGTTAACACGATGTAATGCTTAACCGTATCAGAACGTATTTTCTGTAAGAATTAGGGCTTATAAATATCCAAACCTCTAAATGAAAAACTATCAAATAAATACAAAGATATGTTAAGCTATATGGATAAAATAAAGAGTATAAAAATGTACAGAATTTCCAATGACACTATTACGCGCTTCACCTCCGGCCAGGGCCTCCTATATGATGTCATCAGCAACCTTATGGATCTATCATCCCTGTGCAGGGGGTATCACTTATTTGTTGACAACTTCTACACAAGTCCAAAACTCTTTAGGGGCTTGTATGCCAGCGGTTTTGTGGCCTATGGCACTTTTCATGACTCGTGCAGGAGTGTCTGGGAAACAAAGCAAAATGCACTCACGTCACGGAGCCCCAGGGGTTCAATTTAATTAGACAGAATGAACAGCTGTTTGTCAAATAGATGGGCACAAGAGAGGTCTTGGTGTGTTCAGCCATTTACAAAGCCTTCGATGAGAACAATGTCACAAGAATTACCACGATAAAATAACCGGAAGATGGCAGATCAAAAACATTGTGTCACCTCAATGTGTGGTGGACTATAACAAATATATTGGTGTTGTGGACATTTCTAACCAGCACCTCCAGTATTATTCGGTCCACAATAGGTCTAACAGGTGGTACTGTACTCTGCTGTATCATCTCATTGACATTGTGAAAACCTACCGCTACATACTCCACAAGAGATGTGATTGTAAAGCTAAAATGCAGCTTACATTAAAGGTACTCAGAGTGATTTTGTGTTTTATAATTGAACGAAAATAACAGTTTTAGAATGAAATATACACACATTTAGGAACATTTGGCTTAGGGTGCACTCACTTTGCCCAGGTACATTTCCTGGTTCGTTTGACAAGTGTGAGTGCTTCAAATCAGACCAGGCATGGTTCAGATGAAAGAGGTGTGCCAGAGCGTGGTTCGGTTGGGCTTAGGCGTGGTACGCTAGTAGTATGAGTGCAAAGTGCACCTGAGCCAGAAACTGAAGACCCGACGTCACTTTTAAGGGACCGTTTCATATGGAATTATTAATAATTATTTTCAATGAACGCAAACTGTCGTAGTTCACTAAAGATGCAAAGCCCTTGCTGCACATCAGCGGCACCTTCAACAAACCTCCTAATATGTGCAGCACAATGAGGATAATTTATGAGCTTCAAATGTTGTGGATCTGTTCTGCAAAATATTTGACTGTTTATGTCACTGCATCCCAATTGACTAAAACAATATAACTAAAGCAATCTCCACTGTGCTGAGCGAGAGCGCTTCTGTTAAACTGAGCAATCACATCATCGATAACGTAAACGTGCTCAGGTTCAGAAGGTAGAAGACAATGTGAGTGCAGGCCATCAGGGCAGAGGGTAGGGGGGACAATCACACTTAAGACCGGCTCAAGGCAACTATGGGAGTACGCCCCCTACTATAGTTATTCATTCATTTTCTTTCCGGCTTAGTCTTTTTATTAATCTGAGGTCGCCACAGCAGAACGAACCTCTAACTTATCCAGCATTTTATTTTTATGCAGCGGATGCCCTTCCAGCTGCAACCCATCACTGAGAAACACACATACACTCTTGCACACACTCACATATATGGAAAATTTAGCTTGTTCAATTTACCTACAGCATCAGTGTCTATGTCTTTGGACTGCAGGAAAAAACAGAGCACCCAGAGGAAACCTACGCAACCACGGGGAGAACATGCAAACTCCACACAGAAATGCCAACTGGCCCAGCGGAGACTTGAACCAGCGACCTTCTTGATGTGAGGCGATTGTGCTACCCACTGCACCACTGTGCTGCCTACTATAGTTATATGGGTTTTATTTTAAAAACTGTAAAAATGACTGCCTTGGTAGTTTTAGTGTTAAATACGATGCGTTTCCTTTTTAAAACTAACATTTATTTTTATTTTCAAATAACAAAATATTAGTAAGATTAATGTCATATATGTTGTAGATGCTGTTATATCCATATTGTACAATTTAGTGTATCATGCAGCTATCCAATTGTGTGTATTCTACGCATTTTGTATGCCACTTTCTGCATTCCGTTGACTGTAGCAGGTAAATGTACAACAGCAAAAAAAGGAGCAAATACTTCTTATTGGCTCACTGTTTTTGCCATGGTCTAATCAAAGCTACAACCGGTGTATCTAATGAGCTTAATTTCATCATTCTGATCTCCTCAAACAAAATACCCCCTGCCATGACTGATCTTTTGGTCACAAAGGCTTTAACTTGTGTTCTGCATCTTCGAAAGAAAAACAAAAGTGACACGCAGCTGTGTAACATTATCACAGACCACCACATAAAGGCTTCCAGTGCCTGTATGAGTGTGCTAAACTAGGGTTCAAAAAGACTGAAACGTCTTTTAACTGTATCAGGGCCTCCTCAGTTTTCAGAGTTTGAGAAGAGCTATTATCCAAAAAGAGCAATCGCTGCCAGCACTACAATTGGATATGCTTCATTACTGGGGATTTCAAAACAATGTCAGGTTAAAGCCGAACCAATTCCAAGAAGCAGGTCTAAGGGTTAAGCTTGTATGAAAACAACTGATATATGAATGACGCCATAAAACTGAACCATAATGCACAATTAATTGCATATGTTGCCTGTACAGCGAAGCTGCTAACAAGCTGGAGAAACTACTTCATGTTTAGTTTTGAAGTAATTATCATCGTCCATTGGGTCAGTGTGGCTGTTCTTTATCTGACAAGAATTAGTTGCATAAACAACTGGGAACAATTTCAATTTAAATATTGGGTTAATTAACCTGTGTTCAAACCCTGCAGGCTATATTAGTCATAACATAAAAGCTTTAGACTGAAAATAGATCTGCTAGGAGTGGTGGAAGAAGCACACGTGTTGAGCACCTTAATAAAATATTACTCTAGTAAAAGTATAAAGTCTTCTATTTCACTTGTATTTCACAGTGTCTTCCCCTTAGTGTCAGTATAGGGTGCACAATCATAAGCTCTGTGCTCTGATGTATACTAATACAAGTTAGTATTTTTGTTTTATGTGCGCATAAAATATTCTTTTAGCTTGAAACTTTTCAGATTGAACCACTAAAGGCATTCAGTCAGTTTTGAGGACGTTTCTGGTATTTTTCTGGACTTCTACAAAAGCACTTGACTTTTTAATGCATGATTTATTATTACCCGAGCCTGCAAAATCTCATTTTAACAAGGTAAATTCTTTCCAAAAATCTATACAATATATACATAAAAAACTGGGTAAAATGTATTTATTTAAGAAAAAATGCAACGTAATTATTCTAGTTTTAAATCTGTGATGTGCTAGAACACACTAGTTTGTGTTACATTGGCACTATTTTTAACTTAAAACTCAATTAGGGCAATAAAGAAATACTAACCCAGTCTCATTATGAAAACGTAGCCCTATTTACATTTCTGGAGAGCGGCAAACACGTCCCAGGAGGTATTTTTTTTTGCAGCTTTTGTTATGGCGAATCTACCAGAAGCCACAGTCTATGCTTTTTTAAATCTCTTTGCTGTTCTTACATAAAGCCAGAGGCTGCTGTCAACTGACTGACTGACCGATGCACCCACCCACCCCCTTCCTAAAGCAAACAGATAGTGTTATAAAAAGCACCAGTTGACCAGCTCCCACCCACTTACCTAAAAAGCCCCCTGATCTTTATCACGTTTTCAGATTTTACCACATTCCTACTCTGTTATTTACTTGTTTATTTTATTTTTTGGCTTTTGTTTTTGTCTTACCTGCTTTCTGGAACCATTCTTTGCCAGACTCAAACCCCGTCATTGTGGTCAACTTCTCTCTGCGTCTTGAGTCTGCCGATGTACACTGCAAGCCACTGGACAAACTGTTTACAGCGGAAAAGCCGTCCATATGGAGGTAAGAGGTCAACTGCTAGAGCGAAAAGGAACAGTGTCATACCACCCCGTATCATTCATTTTAAAGATGAAATGTAGCCATACGTACTTCTGCCTACATAATTCGCAACCTCTAGAAATGTACTATATAGGGCTGTGTTTTCAGAATGAGCCTATGTTGAGAAATACCCGCATTCAACAATTTCATACTGAGTTAAGCAACTTATAGCCTTTTAAAACAGATTTAGTTCACAAATAGACTCTACATTAATAACCAACATTGTGCACCATCAATGTTAGGCACTCGAGCTTTCAGGATTTTCTTTTTTTTTATGAGTTTGTATATTCTGTAAATTGCTTACTGGAGACCTGTTCACTGAAGTCAGTGAATCAATAACTGTAGACTTGCTCTGAAGGTGATTACACATGGGGCAACTTTCAGAGTGTAACCCCGCCGGTCCTACCTCACCCAACCCGCTCCGAGCTGGTAT
>CAIGQQ010000480.1:218003-270157 GCA_903798035.1 Danio albolineatus
GAGTGAGGTTTACCGGCTCAGCACTTCACTAGCTGGCCTCTGCTACAAGAGCAATGTTGCTGGGAAATGTTATATTCCCGAAACATAGCTTAAAAAGTTGCCCAGTGTTTCGTCATCAATAGTCATCAACTGGAGATTGATTCTGAACTGATAATTTAAATCAGTGGGTGCTTGATTGGATACTTACTTCAGCTGGATCATCTGAATCCGTGTGTTGTTAACTGGAGACTTACGATACTTTTCCACTACAGCATCAAATCTGTGCTCTGTGCTGCTGGCAAGGCTACAACGCCACTGCTTTGGAGCATGTCAAATTTACAATTTAGCACGCCTGTGTTGATCAGGTGGAAGACAACATGTTTATCACGTGTATTGTCACACGTGCAAGAAATGATCAATGCATAAATACATGGTTCAGGATGTAAACTGAAAGTGTGAAGGAATACATTCTCAAAGTAGGCTACACAGAAGCGATTTCAGCACAGTAATTTAGTTCAACAAACACTCGAAAACATACTGTATGTCAACGTCCTGCCTTGTCTACTCTTCACAGCGATTGGTTCTCGTCTGGCGTTTTTCGCTTGACATTTGCATTGAGTTGAGTAATAATGCTCAAACTTTTTGATGCTCTCAGCTGCTCCCAATGCTTTCTCTTTGTCGCTTTCAATCCCATAATACGCTTCAATCCCATAATACGCTGCACTCCCAGCGTGCCAATGGAAATGTGCTGTTAGGCTGTATTCCACTACACTTATAGACACGCGCACTTTCATTCACGTGTTCCCTTGGAGGAAATTCCCACTACCATTTAAAAGTGCACTCCACTTCGTGAAACTAATGAGGTAAGTTGTCATGAACACACCAAAGTTGGCTTTTTATGTCCACTCAAGCACCTATATGCCCCAGAATGCAATGCGATTGTGACATCATAACAGTGTAATTCCTCAAGGGTTCAGGGTATTCCATTTAAAACAATTCAGATGTTCTGCCAGAAGTGGACACTTGCGTAACGTAATCAATGATGTACATCTGAGTGAAAGAGATGGAGGGAAACTAGGAAGTGAATGGAATAAAAATTGGACTAAAATGCAACTTTACTCTGAACTGATTAATTGAATCAGTGAGTGCTTAACTAGACATTCACTTTGAATGGATCATTTGAATCAGTGAGTGGCTAACTGGAGACTTGCTTTGAATGGATCATTTGAATTGGTGAGTGGTTAACTGGAGACTCTAAATGGATCATTTGAATCAGTGAGTGATTAACCAGAGACTTGCTCTGAGTGGATCATTTGATTCAGTGAGTGATTAACCGAAGACTTGCTCTGTGTGGATCATTTGAATCAGAAAGGCAGTTTCTTTAACTGTAGCCTACCTCTGAATGGATCATTTAAAACACCAAGCTGCTAATTTAAAAAAAGATTATCAAACTTTACAGTTTTGGTTCAACTTTATAAAAACGTTGAACTCTGCTAAATTTATGAAATGTAGTGTGATTAAAAAGTACAATATTTTGTTAAAGGATGTAATAAACATTTCCTAAAATAAATACACTCCAATACAGTACAGATACCTAAAGAACACAGAGCTATCATCCATTACAGCTTGTTAGCTAAACTAAAATACTCCCAGAGGAGTTACAGGCACATTTACTGAGTGAATGCAGCAATGAGTGAGTGATTAAAAGGTGTTTCGTAGAGGTAATCATGGTTTAGTTCAATGAAAAAGAGAAAAAAAAAACTGCCAGAGCAGCAAAATGACGATTTATAGCCCAGAGGGTTGCTTGCAATCACCTAGGGCTCCATTATACATATTTCTCCAAAAATTATTCCCCTGCCTCAGCTGGAATGGGAAAAAAACCTGAAAATATGTGTGAGTCAAGTTCAGTTTCTCAGGGTCACCGTCCAGTCTTCTATTCCATCCCTCTTGTGTGAAGTCAGATGAACTGTAAACCTAAAGCTAAAGTGCACTTTTTGGAGTAAGGGTGCATGGAACAAAGTTTCATAATTTCTTTTCTTCTATTCTGACACACATTCCCACACTCTCATCTGGTAAAATCATGGTTTTCCAAAATAAGCTCAGGTTTTCCCCTTGGAATGACTCTGAAACAATGTACATCCAAAGCACACACAAAAAGAAATGAAAAAGAAAATGCAACGTGGGAACGTTGCCTTTTTCATAAGCTCTGTGCACTGATGTTAACTAATACAAGTCAGTATTTTTGTTTTATGTGCACATAAAATATTCTTGTAGCTCAGATTAGGTTCAGATTGAACCACTAAAGATCAGGTTCAGATTGAACTACTAAAGGCATTCAGTCAGTTTTGAGGAAGTTTTTGAGTATTTTTTCTGGACTTGGAGCCAGGAACCTTTCTGTCTATAGAGGAAGAGAGAGCTCTCTGATTTCATCTAAAATATCTTAATTTGATGATGATCAACTTATTTTGAGAAGTCATTTGTAACCAGAATGATTTTGTTTTGTGCATTTTTTGTATTGCATTTTTTATATGCTACAGAACGCACATGACATGCGTTCGAATGAACGACATGAAGGTAAGAGAATGCCGACAATTTTCATTTTTGCGTTAACTATCCCTTTAAGTGAAAATGTGTCACAGCTTATCCCACTCTACCAAACTATATACATATAGCATAGTATTAAAATGGGCACAAAGGTGCTTCTAAGAATATATGCAAGATATGTTTTTGAAAAGTCATGGTAGTACAATGTTAATGAATGTTGTACATGGCAAAGTATTTAACTGTAACATGAACTGTATTTTACTGCAGGACAGGTATCCAGTATGTTACTAGAATTTAAAGTAGCATTATGAAAATTACTGTAAATAAATATACAGCAAGATAAATGGTGCTGTAAATCTAAATACAGTATTTTTGCTGTAACTGATTTACAGCGAGTTACTGGTGAACTGCTGTGCTACAACTACACTTAATTTGAGTAAATTACACAGTATTCAACTGTAAAATGAACTGTATTTTACTGCAAACAGTTATACAGTATGTTACTGTATTTTAAAGTTGCATCGTGAAAATAAATGTATATTTTACATTAAATATATGCAATGCTGTTAACGCATATACAGCAAGATAAATGCTGCTGTAAATGTCACAACAGTATTTTTGCTGTAACTGATTTACAGTAAGTTACTGTAGGTTCTACAAGAAATTGTTTACAGTGATACCACAGACGCTGCTTTACTCCATTATTTCATTTTAAAGTTACATTGTGGAAATGAATGTATATTTTACGATAAATATATGCAATGCTGTAAACGCATATACAGAAAGATAAATGCTGCTGTAAATGTCACGATATTATTTTTGCTGTAACAGATTTACAGTAAGTTACTGTAGATTCTACAAGAAATTGTTAACAGTGATACCACAGATGCTGCTTTACTCCATTATTTCGTTTTAAAGTTGCATCGTGGAAATGAATGTAAATTTTCTGATAAATATATGCAATGCTGTAAACACATATACAGCAAGATAAATGCTGCTGTAAATGTTACGATAGTATTTTTGCTGTAACTGATTTACAGTAAGTTACTGTAGATTCTATAAGAAATTGTTAACAGTGGTACCACAGATGCTGCTTTACTCCATTATTTCACCCCATACAAAGACATGTTTCATAATCATGTGCTATGATACTGCAGTGGTAGATGATAATGAATATGTTAAATCAGTTTTCAGTGACACCTGCAGAGAGGAGAGCTGAATACTTTCTAAAAAGAGTCCTGCCAGTGTACATCTGTGTTTATTTTTTCAGCGAATTTCGATCCCCTCGATGGTCCCATGATAACAGAATTCTCTCTGAATGTCTTCGCACACTTTTCACTCTTCCTTGTTCTGCTTGACTATCATCGCCTTAAATGACAGAGAGCAAAATGAAGCCAGCCTTCAGGGATCTGCTTTATGATCGACCTAACACACAAACACGCGCACACACACACACACACACACACTTACATCAGGATCTCTGGCTGTCCTCCAACCCATTATGTCACCTTTGGAGCAACGATCGCAGCACCAGGGGACCCACTTCATTGCAAGGATTCAGATCTGGCTTTTGTTAGTCTAGAGGCCCTGCTGCCAAATGACTCGCTATGATACAGAATAAATCAGCTCCGAAGGCAGGATTTTACAAGCCTTGGTGAAGTGTTCTGCTGAAATCTTGCTCTGTTCAAGTGTACTCCCCTAAAAATGATTTTAGTGTCTGTTTAATGGCTAATTACATTTCAGTAATCCACATGCCAAGCGATATAAAACATTTCCAATTAAGTCTCAAATTTTAGACAGCTGATGAAGACAGGATGAGGAAATCTTAAAGAGATAGTTCACGTTGCAATACAAGTTTCAATACATTATAGCATTTGTGTCAACATGAGACTAGTGTGATGACAGCTTTTGAAAATTTGGCTTCATCCCGCAGGTGAAAATAGCTATTTCATCCCTTTAAGAATAGTGGATCATTCAGTGAATACACATCCAAGATATTGAATATTTTGGTCATTACTATTTATGCTTAAAAAATAATGAACAAATAAAAATCTGAGCCTGTGAAATTTCAAATATTCACTTGATTTGACATGTAATCAGCCACCAATTTTACAAAATGCACAACAGTTATGAAACTGCCAAAACAGTGTAATCAACACACAAAGAGTGAAAAAGAATATACACTCACCGGCCACTTTATTATGTACACCTTACTAGTACTAGGTTGGACCCTCTTTTGATTTCAGAACTTTGTGGCATAGATTCAACAAGGTACTGGAAAATTTCTCAGACATTTCGATCCATATTGACATGATGGTATTAAGCAGTTGCTACAGATTTGTTGGCTGCACATCATGATGCGAATCTAACGTTCCACCACATCCCAAAGGTGCTCTATTGGATTGAGATTTGGTGACTGTGGAGGCCATCAGGGTACAGTGAACTCTGTGATTGTCATGTTCTAGAAACCAGTCCGAGATGATTCCCGCTTTATGACATGATTTATCCAGCTGGAAGTAGCCATCAGAAGATGGGTATACTGTGATCACAAATGGATAGACATGGTCAGCAACAATCCTCAGGTAGGCTGTGACATTGACATGATGCTCAATTAGTACTAATGAGCCCAAAGTGTGCCAAGAAAATGTCCCCCACACTATTACAACAATACCTCCAGCATGAACCACTGATACAAGGCAGGATGGATCCATGCTTTCATGTTGTTGATGCCAATGACCCTACCATCCGAATGTCGCAGCAGAAATTGAGACTCATCAGACCAGGCAACATTTTTCCAATCTTCTTGTCCAATTTTGGTGAGCCTGTGTGAATTGTAGCCTCAGTTTCGATCTTACCTGGCAAGAGTGGCACCCAGTGTGGCCCTCTGCTGCTGTAGGCCAATCGCCTCATGGTTGGACGTGTTGTGCGTTCAGGGATGCTTTTCTGCATACCTCGGTTGTACCGAGTGGTTTTTTGAGTTCCTGTTGTCTTTCTATCAGCTGGACACAGTCTGGCCATTCTCCTCTGACCTCTCGCATCAACAAGACATTTGCGCCCACAGAACTGCTGCTCACTGGATATTTTCTATTTTTCTGAACATTCTCTGTAAACCCTAGAGATGGTTGTGCGTGACAATCCCAGTAGATAAGCAGTTTCTGAAATACTTAGACCAGCTTGTTTGGCACCAACAACCATGTCATGTTCAAAGCCACTTAAAATAACCTTTCTACCCTATTCTGATGCTCAGTTTAAGCTGCAGCAGATTGTCTTGACCATGTCTACATGCCTAAATGCATTGAGTTGCTGCCATGTGATTGACTGATTAAAAATTTGCTTTATAAGGTACACCTCTCCAACTGCTTGTTAAAGTGGCTGGTGACAAAAGCATCTGAAATGATTCAAAGTCAGTGGCTCAAATTTAAGCTCAGTGGCTCTATTTAAATGTAACAGGAGGTGTGACCACTCCCAAGCACAAATAAATCGACTTCAGATATTGTAAATCAGTGCATCTGTGCTGTCAGATGCTGAATTCCGAGCCACATTTAGCGCATTCCCTAGAAAATTTAATTACTGCATAACCGGTGTTAATCAAATATCTCTAATGCTCCAGTGTCTCATTGCTGCAGCTCAACAGGAGGATCTAAGTTTGTTCTCTGTAATCAACAGCTCTTCATTTAATGAAAGACATCATGGCATTCACTCAGAGGATCCATTCCTCTGCAAGCAATTTAAAGAGCATCACAATTTTATCTGTAACAGTAAATCGTGCAATTACTGTACAATTCCCAAATCCCCCATTGCTTCATCCTCCCCTCTCTTTCTCTCTTTCCTGGCTGTGTAACATTTTATTGTCCAAGGTTTTATTTCACATCTTTAACTAGATTAGATTGTCTCCTGGTAGTGGTGTAAACCTCAAAATGGCAGCAGCTCCATTCCCGCTGTCAGCATCACAGACGTTTTCCAGGAAGCTCGGCTTGTAAATTGCCCCATAGCTTGTCTAGGACCACCTGAGTCATATGAGCCTCGCAATCTAATGTATTCAGTCTCCCGAAAGCTACGTCAGACCGGCCTGATGAATCCACCCTGCCTCGCTTTTGTCTGTTTATTTGAATTTGCAGGCTCTTTTGTTTGGCAGGAGCGATAAGGAGGGTTTTACAACATGATATGTGCTACGGAATAACTCAGATGAAGTGTTAAATTGGTCAGAACAAAAGATCTTTTACTGGATAACGTAATAATGTGGAATAGTAAAATCTCCCACAGTTTCATTCCTCCTGCAAAGTAAGTAATATGGGTTTTACTGTATGATGATTCTGCGTTCACAATCGCTATTGAAATGTCCAATCATAACACATATGAAAGTGTCAGAACTCACACAGTGCTCTTTTAAGGATAAAAACAACAGTATTTTAGATTCATATTGTTATCCTTTTGTCAGTTCTCCTTTAAAAAAGTGCACATAAAATTGGATAGATGCCTTTTTCTCACTTTGTTGTCTTTAAAAATATTGCTGCTGTTCTGATGGTCAAGGCAAAAATGAAGACATATTTCACATCTGTGCCTTTGTGTCCACAGTGGCTGGAATTATTTAGGCAAAGAGAGCAGACAAAGGTCAGGATGTAAGAATCTTAAAGATATAATATAGTCAACAATTGAAAAGTCTGCCATCATCTTATCACCCTTAACTTGTTCCAAAACCATTGACATCCATAGTATTTGTTTTTTTCTACTATGGAAGTCAACCGGTTTCCAACATTCTTCAAAATATCTTCTTGTGTGTTGTGAAGAAAAATAAAACTCAATCTTATAGGGAGCAAGACAAGGGTGAGATGACAGATTTTTGACAGAACTATCCGTTTAAGGGAATTTACCACCAAGACAACAGAACAACTTGACAATAACTTTATGTCAGTTGTGGTAACTACAGAATATGTTCTTTATTGTCTGTGATTGTTGTTTCTTTAGAGGTGAGACAATATTTGGTCACACTTTATTTTGATGGTTTGTTTGTTGAATTTAAGTTACATTGCATCTAATTCGCATTAGATTATAAGTAGACTGTTTGGTTGGGGTTAGGGGTAGTGTTAGTGTAAGTTGACATGTACTTGCAAAGTATCTTATAGTCAGTTAAATGTCTGTTGAATGTCAGTGTCAACAGATATTAAGTAGACAGTCTACTAATACTCAAATGGATCATCGAAATTGATCATCAAATTGCTACCCAATATTTAAGGCCATTTCTGGGCAACTGGGCAAATTAGCACAAATTTAAGCGCAATTCCATAAAAGTGTAGACTAAATAAAATGATTCATTGGATTTACAAAATCTTTTTTAAGATAGGTGGTTGAAAACATCTTTTTTTTTCAGTGTAGATGCAAGTGTAAAGTTTTGAGATCTTCTGACAATGCACAAGTCACACAGACGTAGTGGCTCTTTTTCATAATGAACGCAATCTATCATGAGCAACTCACATTAACCTGCAAATGCACAGAGCTGAAGCTAATCAGATTTGTGCACTCTACTAACAACATTGGTATGCTAGGCTAGGCTAAGACATGTTTTTTGGGTGGGAATGTCAAATTTTGGATTTGAAAGGACGACAACAACAGTGAATTACAACAGCATTATGTTTTGTTACAAAGGTACATCACCAACTGCTTGTCCTGCCTGCATACCGCAGTACAGTGTTTTTATTCATTTACATACAAGCAACATTATGACCATGTTGATCTCTGTATAAAAACCTTAAAGTTGTCACTTAAACTTACCTCAAGTATAAAGTACTTTTGTCATAATTTAACAGTTTTGAAAAATTGTTGATATAAAACAAATATTTGTGGAACACAGTTGTTTTTTTTTTTCATTTGGTAATTACATGTTAGTCTACCATGGAACAGAAAATGGCTTCGAGCCGACCATGTCAGCATAAGGTCAACTGGCTATGGACAAAAAAAAAAAAATCAGGGGTGTGTTTCCGAAAACCATCATTAGCCAACTTTGGTCGCAAGTTCCATCGTTACAAACAGTTCATTGATTAGACTTTTTTCTAAATCCGTCATTTCAACAAACATTCGCAAACTGCGTCGCAAACTTGGGCACTTGTACCATAGTTCCTGGCCATAGTTCCTGGCTGTGTTCCATCGACCAATTCATTTACAACATTCTAACATTTAAACTTGGAAGGATTTTTTTTTTTAATAAAGCATTAAATTTGTCACTCCTTAGTGTAATTTGCTTTCAAGTATTTTTACAAATATGTTTTAGCGATCTTCATGTTTACATTTGCACTCTCTTAGCAGTGTACTTTGAAAACATTGATGTCATTTTGAACACAGCAGAGCAAAATTTATGTTACATCTCCAAAGCTAGTATACTTTTACAGTCATTGCTCCAAAGCTTGTGAAAACATAAAACATAGCATAGCCTATGTTAATGCTTTTGTAAATAAATCATATATATTTACACACATTTACCCAAGTAAATAAACAAAATCAATGATGGGCTAAAAATCTGCGGAAATCTGTGGAATTCTGCGCGCGCAGATTCTGTGTGGCCCTAGGCATCGCAGACATTGTATTGGTTGTCGTGGACTATGCCACATTACACGCGAAAGAAACAATTGAATCTTGTGTCACGACGGCCATTTGTTGTTTACGACTCCCCACGACACCCTACATCAAGAAAACCAGGACAAAATCATGTGATCTGAGCAGGGCTTTATGGTGAGCACTGTATATGACACACATTTGTATATATTTATATATACTTATTATTATATACAAAAATGTACTCACACAAAGCTAAAAGATATTGCAAGTTCATAAATTCATAAACTGCTCAGACTCACTCCTACAATATGTTTAAACAGTGTGTAATTAACATCAAATAAAGACTCTATATGGGTCTGCCAAATAGTTTGACATTTCTCAGTCAGAACATCCTGTTTCTTCTTTCAGTCTTATTTCCTCTCTTGTGTGCCTACTCCTACTGGTCATTACAGATTTTTTGTCCCTGGAGGTTGTCAAGTCAAGATCTTCCATCCCGCAACATCCCCTCTATACAAAACTGCTTTTCTTGTCAGAGAAACAGAGCACAAACGGGGTGTGATAGAGATGATATAAGCCACACATTATTCAGGCGTAAGTGTCCGACCTCTGACCTGCAGCCGTGTGGGCACTCAAGGGCCACAGCCAATTGAGGACAGGAGGAAGGGAGCAAGTGGGATGAGAGAAGAGAGATAGAGCATGCTTTGTGCACTCAAACAAAAGTAGCTTTATTTTTCAACTCAATTTAGAGTTGTCTCACTTGACCCTTTTTTGAAATAGGGCTATTTTGGTCTACATCCTGGAAAACACACTGTCATCTCTGTACCAAAACCTCAGCAGACATGTAATGATTATCAGCCTCCTCACAGAAAGTTATTTGTGTTTCCATGAGTTGCTGCAGATGTAATTTAAAGGAAAGATGCTAAAATCTTTATCATTCACATACAGTTGATTGTTAGCCCAGTAAAATTTTAATTATTTTAATTTCTGTTTAACTGAGAGAAGATTTTAACACATTTCTATGCATAATAGTTTTAATAACAAATTTCTAATAACTGATTTATTTTATCTTTGTATGATGACAGTAAATATTATTTCACTGAATATTTTTTCAAGATACTATAGCATTCAGCTTAGTGTAACTTAACTAGGTTAATTAGGTTTATTAGGCAAGTTAGGGTAATTAGGCAAGTCATTGTATAACAATGGTTTGGTTCATAGATTATCATAAAGCAAATCGTCACCAATTTTTGTCAAAACTGAGTTGTTCATATTCTTATTAATTGACATATTCTTATTAATTGACAACTTATTTACATTATGGACTGTTTTTTTTAAGTTTTTATAAAAAAAAACAAATGTTACACACATACTGTTTGCTATGGAAAGCAAAAACTTTCAAGCTCATTATTTCAAAATCATTCAGAACGCAGCTAGAACCTTATAATTTTAAGGTGTCAAAATATAAAGGGTTGCTGATAATATTAACCTTAACAAGTATTTAAAAAAAAAAAAAAACTTTTATTCTAACCAAAATAAAACAAATAAGACTTTCTCCAGAAGAAAAAAATATTATAGGAAATACTGTGAAAATTCCCTTAGGCCCAATCCCAATTCTATTTTTTTACCTCTACCCCTTCCCCTTGGCCCTTAAAACAAAGTGTGAAATGTATCCCTAAGAAATGGGCCACACTACAGCACCTGCACACGTCATCATGTGTCATCGCAATCTCTTGCTTCATATGAGATCAGACGATTGTGGCTGCTGTAGTTATTCCAGTTGCATTATTTTTTCGATATTTATCTTTATGAAATCACTGAAAGCATATATCATGTTATCAAACTGCACTATAATGCACTAATAAGCTTGTAACTGTACTGTGCATTTACACTGTGGCCATATTGATCTATGTAAACACACAAAAACAACATTAACGTTATACCAGACACTGTAAAAAGGTCATTCCCAGCCACTAGACTTTTCTGACAGGGTATTCCAGTGACATCGAGTTTCAGAATGTTGTGGGACTGCTGTACAGGAGTTATTAGAGAATGTATTAAAACCTATGTTTGTTGTAAAAATTCATAATAATGACAAAAAATACTAATTTGTGCATCTCCTTCCGTGTGCAGCTGGTGCATTCTGGGAAAGTTTCTTTTCCCTTGGTTTTGAGTGTGGTCCTGAAAAATCTCTGTTAGAAGGGGTCTCTAGCCCTTCCCCTTATACCTTCAAGCTAAAGAGAATTGGGAAGCCCCTACCCCTTCACGTGCAAAACAAGGAGTAGGGGTAAGGGGAAGGGGAAGGGCCAAGGATAGAAGTGGGATTGGGCCTTAATCTGTTAAACCTCACTTGAAAAATATTTGAAAAAAATGAATATATTTTACAGGAGGGTTAATCAGTTTGTCCTCAAGAGTATATATGCTATGTTCATACAATACTCTGAGACTTAACATCTGTGGTCATGAAGTCATTTGAAAGACTGGTTCTAGCATATCTGAAAGACATCACCGGACCTTTGCTGGACCCCCTACAGTTTGCCTACAGAGCAAACCGGTCTGTGGATGATGCAGTCAACATGGGACTGCATTATACCCTACAACACCTGGACAAACCAGGGAACTATGCAAGGATTCTGTTTGTGGACTTTAGTTCTGCCTTCAATACCATCGTCCCATCACTGCTCGAGCACAAACTGACCCAGCTCTCTGTTCCTAGCTCTGTCTGTCAGTGGATCACCAGCTTTCTGACAGATAGACAACAGCTAGTCAGAATGGGCAAAATCACGTCTGACAGCCGCATCATCAGTACTGGTGCCCCCCAAGGATGTGTTCTCTCCCCAGTGCTGTACACCAACAACTGTACCGCAAAAGATCCCTCAGGCAAGCTCCTGAAGTTTGCGGACGACACTACTGTTATTGGCCTCATCCGGAACGGTGACAAGTCTGCATACAGACTGGCTTTATGGTGCAAATACAACAATCTGGAGCTGAACACGCTCAAAACAGTGGAGATGATAGTGGACTTTAGGAGAAACCCTCCTGCACTCCCCCCACTCACCATCATGGACAGCACTGTGGCTGCAGTGGAGTCATTCAGGTTCCTGGGCACCACCATCTCTCAGGATCTGAAGTGGGACACTCACATAGACTCTATTGTGAAGAAAGCCCAGCAGAGACTGTACTTCCTCCGTCAACTGAGGAAGTTCAACCTGCCACAGGAGCTGCTCGTGCAGTTATACTCAGCTGTCATCCAGTCCATCCTCTGCACTTCAATCACCGTCTGGTTCGGCTCAGCAGCCAAATCCGACCTCCGTAGACTACAGCGAATAGTCCGGACTGCTGAACTGGCACTATCCTACCTACACTTCAGGGGCTGTACTCTTACACAGTGAGTAAAAGGGCTCACAAAATCACCCTGGACGCCTCGCACCCAGCACACTTCCTGTTTGAACTGTTACCGTCTGGACGGCGCTACAGAACACCGAGCACAAAAACTGCCAGACACAGGAAAAGTTTCTTTCCTCAGGCCATCTACCTCATGAACAGTTAATATTTTCCTATTGTGCAAGAAACGTGCAATACTCTCTCATACGCACTTGTACACAGCACCTTATAACAATATACAATGCAATACTTCTCCTCACGCATCTGTACACAGCACCTTATATCAACATACAATGCAATACTTACGCATTTGTACACAGCACCTTATAATCTGTATATTTATAACAATCTGTACATACATTATAACATCCAGATCCTTGGACTGATTGCATCTCTGTTTAATGTCTATCATCTTTTTTTTATATATATATTTATTCTGTGTTGTCACTTGTCACTTTATGTACACTGGAAGCTTCTGTAGCCAAAGCAAATTCCTTGTGTGTGTGAAGCACACTTGGCAATAAAACTGATTCCGATTCTTAGTAATCAAATAATATGTTTTTCTTCTTAGATTTTTTTTTTATAGCTGTTTATCTTGTTGTTTTAAATGTGGCCAATGTTAAGTTTCCAGTGTGGCCTATCATGGTTATGCGGTTCTGCTTAATGCCAGACCTCACTGGATAGCAGATTGAATTTAGCAGCTGATCATGCAACACACTGAACAATCTAATCACTCCACTGTGATCGTTCACTTCAGAAAGATTGAAGACTGACCACACACCGGTGAGCTCTTCCAGGGTTAATTGGTAGCCACTGAAGTGTAAGAGGATGTTTATTAAATCTGCCTGTACCAAATGATGGAGGGTGTTGATTTAAAAAGACATAACCATTCACATTGTGGTCGCATTGCTAAACATCAGATATGTGTTGGCATTTTACCATATATGAAGGTGGAATGAATCCGAATTGAAACAATCAGACCACGTGATTTGTGTAGTTAAGAAAATATAAGATTTGGGACACATTTTGCTGCAGTGTGAACATACTGTAGACATACATATATATATATATATATATATATATATATGTATATTAATTATACATACATTACTCAGACGGGCAGAAAGAGAGATTTACCACCAGCGCCTCCTTCTCCCCTTGTGACTAAATGCATTTTACATTCTGCACTTTTAGAGTCTTACCTCTCATGTAGGTCTTCCAGGGTGTCTTGGAGGGGTGACGTGCCTTTAGCTATTGAGGTGCCTCAAGGTTCAGTTCTTGGACCATTTCTCTTCTTAATCTATGGATGAAAAGTAACATACCAGAAAAAATACTATCAGTACTTTACTTCACTATCTGTATTTAGGACAACTTTTTTTATTTTTACTCATTACATTTTTACACAAATATCTGTACCTTCTATTCTTTACATTACACTATTTTTTTTTTTTCATGGTAATGTGTTTGGTGACATTATCTACTGCAGTGGTTCTCAACCTTTTTATCACCACGGACTGTTCAATGCTTGAAGAGGAAAAAAAAACCTTGAGATAAACCAGGCTATGTTGGGTATGACCCTTTTTTTCTGGCCAAACTTCCTGTGTAGAACTGCAGTCTAGGCACTGAAGGCTGAAGAATGCTGGACGTCCATTGTGGAGAACTGCAGACGTGGGCAGGTCACCTGCAGGAGTTCAGGCTGGTCCACAGGATCAATGCGGAGAATCGTCTGTCACTGGGGTCTTTAAGGAATCAGTCAATTGATCTTCTTGCACAGCCATGGTGGATTCACCTGATTTGTTGACAAATGGGTTGCGGATCCATTCCTTCACAGTTCATGGGTCTTTCACTGGGCCTTTTCCCCTTAGCAAAGAAACTTTCCAAAGACATCTGTGTCTTACTCATTTTGCTGCTTGTGGGCTAAATTTTGGGCACTCTTGTGACCCAGATGAAACCGAGAGAATATGCTCATTTTTCAAAATAAAAGACTTTTCAAAATAAAACATTGTTCAGACTCAGATCAGATAAATAAAACTAAAATAGTTAATGATTTCTTGTACGGCCCGGTACCAATTGATCCACGGACCAGTACCAGTCCGCAGCCCGGTAGTTGAGGGCCACTGATCTACTGTATATATATATATATATATTTTTTTTTTTGTCATAGCACAATTTTAACAACTTTTTAATCAGTCTTTTTTTTTTTTTTAACCCATGTTGATTATGCATCGCATGACCATGAGAAAGGAAAAGATGGCTACTGTGGGTGATAACAGAGGGAGTCAGTGATGTAAACATGACTAATGCTGCCATGTCACACTGGGTAATAGACGCATTTTAGCTGATCAGATCATAGCTAAAGACACATTCCCATAAAAATTTCAGTCTTTTGTCCAATTCCAACTATAACGTACTTTACGTGCTTACTCCAAGCCTTCAATCTACCATGAAAAAAAAACTTTAACAATTATGTTTTTATTTTGTTGTTGTTGATTTGGTTTGTTTTTTTGTCTACGTGTACAGTCGGTTGAATATGAATAAAATTATAACGCAAAAGATCAAAAATGTATCACATGAAAAAAAGATCATGCCAAAAAAGAGGTTGCAATTACGCCTGAGTATGTTTTTTTTTTTTTTGCATATAATAAATGTCATTAATGCTGTTAACACTATATCAATGACATAAAATATCCACAATACTCTGAAACAAACGAACAAAGACTGAAAACAAAGGATATTCATGAGAGCTTTGAAAATAGTGAAGCAGCTTTAGTCTAATACCAAAAGAAATAGTAAAATAAGTTTTAGTATTTATTATAACAAAAGAAAAACAGAAAAAGAGAAGAGACGTTTTGGACAAAATTAAGTGCTAAATTGAAGATGTTTATTATTTGAGTGTATGAACATGAAATACAGCTTGTTCTTGTTCTTGATCTAAAATCATCAAACCTAAATGCTGAATGTCAAGGTAATGATACAAAGGGTGACTTTTTGTTGTTATGCAGTGTTGCAGAGTGATGTTGCTTGGGTACTTTCCTGCAGCAAATTAGCCATGCAAGTTATTTTGCATAAAAGCATGAATATGATGTGAGGTCTAGTTACCAGCATGAAACTTAAGATAAAAGGCTGATTTAAGTTCCAAAAAGAAAAACATAACAAGTTAAGCTTTAACAATCAAACGTTTCAAAAAGATCTTATATCACTATGAGCCATGAATGAGTTGTATAACATGTTAGAACATCACAAAGTACATTTAAAGTTGAGCAACACATGCCACCGTTCAAGACTTTTGCCTAAAGGGAAAGTGAATCAAAATGAATCATTAGGTCAGAGATTCCCCATATTTCACAAGCGGAATTCCAAAGCAATGATACGCACAATGGCCCAGTCTGTTCGAAAACAGAATGATTCGACATGCTGCTCAGTTTGAATCAGCTGCAGCAGGAAGCATTACTCAGAGAAATTATGGGACTCTGTCTGTCATCATGACTTCCTACATTCTTCGACAAGTGCTAAAAGATATAAAGCATGAGTCTTTTTTTTTTCTTTTTTCCTTTACAAATTACTTGCATTTAAAACAGCACACTGAAGCAAGGGCAGCAGTGGAAAACCTGAAATTAGAATCCCCTCAACGTTACATGCAAGCACTTTAAGGGATAGTTTTGGCCAGAAAGAAAATCTAAATTTGCTGTTAACACTCAAGCCAACCAAGATGAACATTAAAGAAAATTTCATGTACAAACTCTTGTCCTTGGTGGTTCAATATTCATTCATTCATTCATTTATTCATTCACTCATTTTCGTTTTGGCTTATTCTCTTTATTAATCTGGGGTTGCCACAGCAGAATGAACCGCCAACTTATCCAGCATATGTTTTATGCAGTGGATGCCCTTCCAGCTGCAACCCATCTCTGGGAAACATCCATACATTCTCATTCACACACATATACTAGGGACAATTTAGCTTACCCAATTCACCTATACTACATGTCTTTGGACTTGTGGGGGGAACCGGAGCACCCGGAGGAAACCCACATGACCATGGGGAGAACATGCCAACTCCACACAGAAATGCCAACTGACCCAACCAAGGCTCGAACCAGCGACCTTCTTGCTGTGAGATGATAGTGCCACCCACTACGTCACCTTGGCGCCCTGTGGTTCAATATATTAAAGTCAATGTTACAGGAACTTCAAGAGTAAAAAAAGAAAGAGACATACAGGCTAAACAAAATTACTTGTGGCTCCTGAGAAAACTTTAAAGTCTTGAAGTGAAACAATTGCACTATGCTGGAAAATAAAAATTATTTACCTGGCATGTATTAAACTATCATCATTGTTAACAAATATTTGCCCTCATTCCATAATTAACAGCACTCTTGTCTACGGCAGATGGTTTAGTCCAAAAATATGCAACACTTTTAGGCGTTGGGTCTGTTTGAGTTCAGATCATGCACCAGAACTGCTCCAATGTTTGTTTGAAATCGTACCGAGGCCACCTCTTCAAGCAAGTCTCAGTTCACATGTTTAATCTGCTTTTGAAGTTGAGTGTGATTGCTGCATTCACAACTGACCGAGCGAACCGCACCAAAACAGGAAAACAAACTATAGTACAATTCATTCGAAATGAGGAAGGTGTAAAAGCCCCCTAAAACACTTTTTTTTATAATTTACTGTGACTAAAATGAATTACTGCTATCTTAGTGGGTGATGAATGTTAAAATGTAAGCAGTAGAACAACAACAAAAACAAGAGGTTGTAAATAATAAAATTTTCATTCTATCATGATAGCTCTCTGAGATATGTAGTGTGGTATTGAATTTCTATGGCTATGTTGATGTATCTGGTCTTGGTGAAATAGATCTGCTACGCTGCTTTTATTATTGGTTCAGAGCAAGTACCAAGAATTGCTACTGCCTGTACTGTATATTCACAAAGAAAAGGGGGTCGCACACCGGATGTGCCGCTTGGTGATATGCAGTGCCATGCATTTCAGAATTCTAAACATAGAAGTCTATTAGTTACGCACACCGGCACCACAAGTTAGCAGCTGTCCGCAGTGCCCAACTACGACTCAGGACACTGTTCATATTTCTGCCATGCCACAGAGCATCATCTGAATAGTTTCATATTAAATAACATTTGAATGTGCCCATATGGTGTGGGATACTTCCAACTGCCATGTGCGTGTCATGTCACGGCCCTGAGCGGCGCATCCAGTGGCAGTGTGCGACCCGCTTAGGAATGTAACACACTCCTGCTGCAAAAATACCCATAAATTAGCAGTTTTCTATATTTTGTGATTCATCCACCCTCCTTTAATTATACTTTTGAATAGCATTATAGGATCTTTATCTTTCTTTCAACAATTTTTAACCTTGAGAAGTTTGAAAAAGTGACTTTTATTAATATTTTTAATTATTTAAAGTTATATATTGTCTGGGTTGGTGTTGTATATTATGTTACAAAAACTTTGCAATAAACTGCAAGTGCATTTTATGTTATTTTACAGATTTATTTCTCTATGTGTTATTTCAAACTACTAAAATGTCAATAAAGGTCACTTTGTTAAATTGTAGAGTTGAATTTCCACAGCAAAAGTCGACAGAGCAGAGATCAAGGTCTCATAATGCAATTCACAGCTGTAAATAAACGGAAAACAAATAAACGTTAATTACCAGATGTGTTTTGCAGTGTAGCATACAGTATATGAAACTCCTGTAGAAGATCTATATACGTTGGGATAGAGGAGAGTCTTTAAAAACAGACAACTCGTGCAACTAACACTGAGGTACTTAAATTTGAAAGAGAAAGCTCATTGGCTGACAGCAATTGGCTGACAGCTGACATTATTATGTAGTTAATAATGTGGTTTATGCAGATTGGAGAGCACCTATCAGCCTACATGCAAAGAGTTTCATGACAGAACTTTTAATACAAAGTAAATGACTGAAATATCTAGATATCCTGAGAGCATTTACAGCAGTCTGGCATGCGATTTCCCTATCATATAGGGATATAGGGACACTGGAAATTCAAATTTCCTGATTGACACTGTTTATATGAGTGTGTGACACTAGTGTTACCATTAGTGGCTGGATCACCTGACAAATCAGCTGTCTTTATTCTCCCCATTCTTCTGTACAACCTATCCAGTGTCAGTGTTAAGAGTCAGGACCCAGTCACAGTGGCAGCAGGCAGATTTACAGCAGCATCACTTTCCTGTTTGCTCAGAAGTCTGTGCCAGCCAAAGCAAAAGAGCCCCTGCTAGGAGGGCTGGTTTAGTCTTACAGAGGAGTCTGTCTGTTGGATACGACTACAGAGTCTTGAATCTTTGAATCCTGGACTCTATCATCATGGTATAGGACATAAACTCTTTATCAACCCTATTTTCCAGCCAAGATGATGATATACTCAACTCAAATATCTGTCCAACTCTGATACTGCTGCTTTTTTTTTTTACTTTATGGCCACATTTTTTTACTTTGTATTTCCACAAATGACACCACATTTAGAAATCTCTATATTCGGTTGTACAGTACGGTTGTCACTCCTGCAAAGTTGTGGTGCCGAAGAGAAACCTTAAATAAAATCTTAAATAAAAGTGTTCTCTATTTCAAATTCATTTAGTTTAGGGGAAAAAAAGAATTGTAAGAAACTTGATCAGTGCTTCATAGAATTTAAAAAAAAAAAAAATTTAGCTGCGTAAGGCTTAAATAAAAATGGTGTTTTCAAAAGAAGATAAAAGTTTGATCAAAAGGTTTACAAGAACTGAAAGGCTACAGAGTTTCATGTTTTCTTTGTGAATTTCCAACTAAAATCTGGACAAAAGGTGGATTGGATTACTTGGTGAAAATTGATCGCACTGGATCAGTATATGTTGTGTTGTGGGGTGTGGTCGTCCCCCATTGCCTGTACTGTTGAAAATATCACCACTGTGGAAGACATGGCACTGAGCCAAGAAGACGCACCACACACCCATTACACTGTCCATCAGATTGCACGGGAGTCTGTCAATTAATGACTCCGATATGTAAATATTGCTTTATTTCTGTGTGTGCTAATTTAGTTTGCAAGTAATAAACTTAAAGTGTTCTGTCAATAATTGGGTTATCATTGTTTAACAAGGTAATGCGTTGATATAAATCAGATGAGGTGGAAAAAGTATATCATACTATTAAATCTTTTTGCCATCTAATTACAAAATATAAATAGAATTGGAGGTATTTTCACAGATTCTGGCTGAATAATTTTTTCTTGGATTTTTTGAGACACTGTGTGTATGTAAATATATACAGTTGAAGTTGAGTTATCAGCCCCCTTTTAAATTTTTCTTTCTTTTTAAATTTTTTTCCCAAATGATGTTTAACAGAGCAAGAAATTTTTCACATTATGTCTGATATATATTTTTTTTAAATCTCCAGGAGAATGTCTTATTTGTTTGATTTTGGCAAGAATAAAAACTGTTTTTAATTTTATAAAAAAATAAAAAAAAAACATTAAGGTCAAAATTATTAGCCCCTTTAAGCTAATTTTCTTTTTCAGTAGTCTACAGAACAAACCATCGTTATACAAAAACTAATTAATTAACTAATTACCCAAACCTGCCTAGTTAACCTAATTAACCAAATTAAGCCTTTAAATGTCACTTTAAGCTGTATAGAAGTGTCTTGAAAAATATCTAGTAAAATATTATTTACTTTCATCATGGCAAAGATAAAACAAATTAGTTATTACAGATGAGTTATTAAAAGTATTATGTTTAGAAATAAGTTGAAAAAAAATCTGCTCTCCGTTAAACAGAAATTGGGGAAAAAATAAACAGGGGGCTAATAATTCAAGGGGGCTAATAATGCTGGCTTCAACTTTGTATGTGTGTATATGTATATGTATATATAGTTAACGTAAGCGTACAGCTGCTTGCTGCCATGAACATATTCTGAACTTTATGTACTAAAATATCAAAAATCTATACGAAACATTATTTAAACTACACAAATATACAGAGATATCAAAAAATAAATACATCATATAAATAAAACAATAATACTAATACAAAAAATAATAATACAATTTTTAAAAATCATAACCAAACAAACAATCAAACTAAAATTAACACTGCAACGTCAAATAAAATCTAATTTTAACTATTAGGAAAAGAATAATGATAATAACAAACAATAATATTGGCTGCAACACTATTTTAGATTATCGTTTTCCAAAATAATAAGCTGTAAACAAAATGTTTATACAAGACATAAAATGTATGAGTTGAAATTTTAAATGCATTTTTAAATAAATAAAACATGAATATTAAGTGACAAAAGTATATATAGCTACAGTTATCAATGTGAAGAATTTAAACAATGTTGGCTGCTATTCACTTAAACTCCACAAACACCCACTACATAAATGCCACACACACACACAAACACAGAGAGTCAGTCAATGGCCTCTGAACTCCCCGAGCTGTAGTCAATCAGCAGTTCTTCCTGTTTCCAAGGAAGTCAGTGAAACTTTTGCTCATCGTTCTGCTGTCCGTCCCAACATCACATCCTCTGAGCTCACATTCACTTTCACACAAACACAGAGCTGCCTCAATCAAGCAGCACTCAAACCCAGGAAACGCTCAAAGCTGCAGCGGCCTGTTTATTTCTCCTTTCCAGAGTTTAAAAGTCTTCTAGTATTCTTAGCAAACCAGTATGATTGTGATTAGCAGCGATTAGTTTTTGATCAAACTCTGCAATGCAGTGTATGCGGAGAGGAAATTAGAGTCAGAAACATCAACAAACCTAAATTGTAAGAGAACGCAAAACAAATGACCATGTTCTGTAACTCCAAATGAAAAACCGCAACATCTGACATCTGTAAAGGGTGAATTTCCAAAGACATAACTAATGATAGAGACATGGACATAAAAGTGTATGGACGCCCAAGACACACTTGCTATGGACGCCCAAGATGCACTTCAATACGTTTGGTAATATAACCAGTTTTCTCACTTCTTTTTTAAATTTCCTGTCATCTGATTGAGTTTGGAATCTTTGCCACTGTAGCTTTGACTTGATTAGCTTTGATTTAAAAGACACATAAGAATAGAAACGAAGGTTTTGAAACAAACTTGTTAGCATTTTTCTCCATCTAATGTGAACAAGGATCAACATGAACTATTGGCAACACTTTATTTTGATGGTCCATTTGAGTATTAGTAGACTGTCTATCTAATATCTGTTGATACTGACATTCAACAGACATTTAACTGACTATAACGGACCATCAAAATAAAGTGTGACCGAACTATTTTTAATGGTCAAAAAGTTTTCATAATTCACATGACTTCAGCCAACAAACAAAGGGATTCTGCTCTTAACATTAATTCCCATGACCTTTTTTATATTGACATGTTAAATGGCAATCTTGCATCTTGTCTTTACACAAAATTCAACAAAATACTAAGGGTTTGCACTCTTTTTGTGAAAAATAGTGCTTCTGAGTGTGTAACAGAAGAAAAGGCATGATTTGAGACTTCATATTTGATCAAAAAGAAACTTCCTGTGTACTACTACAGTAGGTGTGGTTTGGAAAAGTCAAGGTATTAAAAGCGCCAAAATTTTCTGCTATACCATTCCTAAGGTAGTGGTGAGATTTATTTATTTTTTTAACTTTTTTTTTTAGGTTTTTAGGTGTAAATCGTAAAGAAATCAGTATTTTTTTTAAACAAATGAAGACCGCAGAAGTCAATGATTCACTTGAATTATTTAGCCTGACACGTTTACTGCCTCAAAAAAAAAAATATATATATATATATATATATATATATATATATATATATATATATATATATATCAGACGACTTCAGACGATTCAGACGGTGCAGCATCTGAAGAGCGACTGCAGTCCTGCGATGATGACACTGATATTACATGATTGGCCGAGTTCACTGCATGACAACAACCATGTGTGTTTTGCATTGATTATTGGACAAATTCCGATTCACAAATTTCAAAACAAACTATTTACTTTTCATACTCTCTATATCTTGTACACATCATGCTTATTAAAAGACTACAAATATTTCACTGCAGTAATCATTTTTTTGTTAAATAATTTGGTTATAAAGGATAGATTGTTCGCACAGGTTTATTTTCAACCTTTTTTATACAGACTATGTACTGCATTCAGGTCCATGAACGATTTAAATGATATATTTTAGTGAATAACCTAAATGTTAACTCAAATAAGTATTACAGACTTGAAATAAAATAATTATCATCACTGATCCTAAAGGTTTCTTAACAAGTAACATTAAATAACTATTTTATTAAATAATTATAAAATGATTTATATGATTATAAAATATGTTTGTTTTTTTTTCTGTCTAGCCGTTTATGCACAAATTTTAAAATTGACATTGATGTACCTGCTCTTTCTGAGAAACTTCTACTAAAAGTGTAGCTCACTTATTTTAGGAATGTCCTTTTGTTCAGTTTTTTTGGATTAAGGTGCTTTTTTAAAAAAAGCTTTCATCTTAATCATCTTAATCATTGTTTAGGACTTAATCAAAACATCTTGTTTTGGGTTTTACACTAATATATGTATATATTGGAAAGTTTTATGTTTATAAATGTAAATAAATGCAAACCACTTTTTAGCATATTCAAACAAGAAATATTAGCCTGAAGAGTGATGTTTAAACTCCTGAAATGTGTGCTTATTGCTTGTATTTAATATGCCTATTATGTTTATATTACCCTCTTGTTTCCCCTTGTTTCTCTCATATGTTTATGTATTTAATTCATAATTTCCTTATTGTTCCAAAATTAACTATAGATACTATATTCTGTTTTATTTGTACTGTAAATCTTTTGTTATTACAAATATATATATCTTTTTTTAAATGATGATGATGCCATGTGATCAGTCATCATGACTGCCGCAACTTTGAGCCCCGAAGTGCTTGAAGGCTCGGTTTTCAACTTCGCCCCTGCCTGCGCTCGGCTAATCTCGTTGATCACCGGCTGCAGCCATGGTTCAAGTCAAACGCATCTAGTGTTAGGTGGAGCAGCAGGAACGAGCCAGGGATGTGACAGCTAGTCACTTTTTTGAAAATTTATTGCTGGAGGGCTTTGAAAAAGTCGCTAAGTTGGCAACTCTGCAAGCCAACATCAAAGTTCATCCATGAGTTTTAGTTTCTAATTTTAATTATTCAATCCACAATGTGACCAATATTGTAATGTGCATTTTGAATTTAACACAGGTAGACATGTGAAATGACAGTGACATCAGTTGGTTAAAATCAACAGAAAGATCAGCTCAGTTTTAAGAAAAGCTGCTGCCACTTGTTTTGATTCATAATGCAACAACAATCTTGTCTTAAAGAAATGCTATTTAAATGGCCAAATATTTTGGTGCCACTTCTAGTTAAGCTCTTCTACAAATACATTTATACAGTATGCGTCATGCGTAAAACACTTCCCTGTTTATTTTCAAAGGGCAGTAAATGAGAAACTGGGTTTCCTTCCTGTACTTTCGAGAAAACAGTAATTAAGTAATTTGCAAAGGTGAGAGCTTATGCATACTACCATCTCACCCTCTGACAGGCCTCTTCCAGACATTTACATTGAGTCAGAAAGACTCATTCCTTAGCAACACTTTTATTTACACTGTTCAATGCAGCTGCAGCCCGAGTTCTGGAGATCCTTAATTGTGCCTGTCACATGTGTATGTGCTGGCATGTAATTTATCGCAGGTGTGGATGTTCACAGGATATTCTGTATGGACAAAAAACACATCAGTGTACACTTTGCAGTTCTCCTTCATCAACTAAAACACGTTCTCGCTCAGCAGTGCGCACAGGTTTGCCCTTAATGTCTTGCAGGTGTCTCACTTTGATACCTTGTCCACTAAAGCATTTCCACATGGAAGAAGCCAGCTCATTCTGATTGTAAAACATCACACACACACAGAGAGAGAGAGAGCTTACAAAACTGCTGTCCTCCTTAAGCATTTACACAGATTACAGCATTCATTTTCACAATATGATTCATGCTTTTTTCCAGGAAAGCAGACTTTTCTTATTTCTCACAATCTTTAGATCATGGCTAACGGTTTTGTTTTCTTAATGCTTGGTGGGTTGTGAAAACATTATTTGCCAGGAAGTTCTGGGAGTATTTAAACCTCTTTTTTAAAGCTTTAAGATTAGGAAGTTAATCTTGATTATCAATTCTTTTATTTATGTTTGCTTGAGAACACTTGGTTTAGAAGTCTAAGGTAATCTTTAGAGAACTTTAGACAAATACTAGAAGGGTAACACATTAATATTACAGTCCATTAGTATATGAATAATGCAATTCCAGAATCACCCATATGCACCCTTATTAATAAATCATATTCAAAAAGTCATGATAAATAGCAACATGTTTCTACGGTATACACTATAAAAATGATTAGTTAGTTATTAGTTACTTATTTAAAATAACTTGCTTTTAAAACAAGTAGTTGACTTGACGTGAGTAAACCTGTTGCCTTAAAATGTTTTACAATCTGTTTGTAAAAAAAAAGCAACTCTGTTTGCACGATGAGATTAATATTATCGTATCCAAATACTTTATAAATAATATTATAATATGATACAATTATAATATACTCTGTTGTTTATTGTTTTTAGAAAATAATCTAAAATATTTTTTTTCAGATAGGCTTTTGTAAAATTAAACTTTAAAATGGCTTAAAAAGTTTAACTTGTTTATACTATATTGTATATATACAATATAGTATAAACTGCGCGGTTTCAGTGCGGTTTCAGAATGCCGCTTCCTAGCATACATCTAGCGAATCTCCGCTCTCTTCCTAACAAAATGGAGGAATTACTTCTGCTCACACGCATAAATAAGGACTTTAACAACTCTGCTGCGCTGTGTTTCACGGAAACCTGGCTAAACGAAGCCATACCGGACAGCACACTACAACTGCCAGACTTCCAGCTGTACAGAGCAGATCGCGACACGGAGGCAACGGGGAAAACGCGCGGTGGAGGGACATGCTTTTACATCAACAGAAGGTGGTGTACGGATGTAACTGTGTTAAAGAAGATGTGCTGTCCTGACGTGGAAGTGCTTTTCATTAACTGCAAGCCGTTCTACTCACCGCGGGAGTTTTCCTCGTTTATCCTGACTAGTGTTTACATCCCACCGCACGCGACCGTGAGTACTGCTCTTTCACTACTGGCCGATCTAATCACAGAGACAGAACAAAAACACCCAGACTCTGTTTTTATCATTCTTGGGGTCTTTAACCAAGCAAAACTCACACATGAGCTGCCTAAATTCAGACAGCACATTACATGCCCTACCAGAGATAATAACATTCTGGACCATTGCTACACAACAATAAAAGATGCATATCGCTCCGTGGCCAGAGCAGCTCTAGGACTCTCTGATCACTGCCTGGTTCATCTTATACCAACTTACAGGCAAAAACTTAAAACTACTAAGCCAGTATTAAGAACTGTTAAGAGATGGACCAACGACACAGAGCAGGTCTTACAAGCCTGTTTTGAATGCACTGACTGGAGTGTATTTGAAGCTGCAGTCACCGACCTGGACCTGAACCATCACGAATTTCAAAACACCTCCCCCCAGTATCGATGGCAGTAAACTTCTCGCTAATGACCTGAATGTGTTCTACTGCAGATTTGACACCTTCGACCAGACACCCTCTACACAGCCATCAACACCTCTACCCACCTCCAGCCACAACCGCCCTGACCATCTTTCTACACAGCCATCAACACCTACAGACATCTCCCTCTCCCCCCCTGATCTTCAGATCAGTGAGGATAATGTGCGTCAGGTCTTCAGTAAACAGAAGAGAAGGAAAGCGCCAGGCCCAGACGGTGTCTCACCAGCCTGTCTGAGAACCTGTGCTGACCAGCTGGCTCCTATTTTCTCGCAGATCTTCAACAGATCATTGGAACAGCGCATAGTTCCATCCTGCTTCAAACGCTCCACCATCATCCCAATCCAGAAGAAACAAAAGATCACCGGACTCAACGACTACAGACCTGTTGCCTTAATATCTGTGGTCATGAAGTCATTTGAAAGACTGGTTCTAGCATTCCAGACTGCTGAACGAATAACTGGCACTACCCTTCCTACACTTCAAGAACTGTACTCTTCCACAGTGAGTAAAAGGGCTCGCAAAATCACCCTGGACGCCTCGCACCCAGCACACTTCCTGTTTGAACTGTTACCGTCTGACCGGCGCTACAGAGCACCGAGCACAAAAACTGCCAGACACAGGAAAAGTTTCTTTCCTCAGGCCATCTACCTCATGAACAGTTAATATTTCTCCTATTGTGCAATAATCGTGCAATACTCTCTGATACACACTTGTACACAGCACCTTATAACAATATACATTGCATTTCATCTCCTTACGCATCTGTACACAGCACCTTATAACAACATACAATGCAATACTTACGCTTTTGCACACAGCACCTTATAATCTGTATATTTATAACAATCTGCACATACATTTCAACATCCAGATCGTTGGACTGACTGCATCTGTTTAATGTCTATCGTCTTCTTTTTTTATATATATTTATTTTGTGTTGTCACTCACTTTATGTACACTGGAAGCTTCTGTAGCCAAAGCAAATTCCTTGTGTGAAGCACACTTTGCAATAAAACTGATTCTGATTCTGATTCTGATTCTGATTATTTTACGGTAAATATCTGTAATTTAGTATCCGTTATTTCATGGTAAATTTCTGTAACTTAACAGCCGTTATTTAGCACCCCAGCTGCCGGAAATAAACTGTTTTATTTTATTTATTTATTTTTTTTACGGTGTATGAAATTGTGTTGAGTCTACAAAAATGGACATGTAATGTAAAGTTTTATGTTGTTCTGTTGTATTCATATGTGAATACAAATGTATTCATTATCTCCAAAATAAATAAATAAAGGAACCCAGCCGCTCATGGCATCAATGGAGCTGAATCGAGAGCTCTTTTACTCGGTCTCTCATACACAAATACATGCATCTAGATGCACGTTTCATGCACAAACACACCTTTTAAATGTGACAAACTATCGACAACTAAGGTCAAAGGAAAAATGGTTGACTGCGCGTGACAAATTGCAGCACTGCGCGTGAAGAAACGCTAGTTCCTCTTCATATGGGAACTCCGACGTGTGTCTGAATCTCAGACAATGGGAGTTGCTAGACGACCAATCACTCTGAAGATCAAGAAAATGGGCCAATGAAATGCCAATTGCATTGGCGGAGCTTCGCTCCACAGCTGAACCTGATGAGCTCGTTAGGGCTATATCAGTCAGCTGCGGAGGAGCTCCTTCAGAATTTAAGCTGACTTCCAACAGAGAAGAAGGCCTTACCTTAACCAGTGCGGGGGAAGACGTTAAAGTGGCGGTTGAGCTGGGTTTCCTGTCCCCTTGGCGTTTCGCTGGTGACTTGAAAGAGCAGTTCTACTAGAGCAGAATTCCCTAAGAGAGCACACGGTTGTGTAGTAGTGATGGGAAGTTCGGATCATTTTACTGACTCGGATCTTTAAGTCTCGTTCATCGAGATGAACGAATCTTTTTTTCGAGTCATTTCGTTCATTTCGTTCAATTTGCCAATATATTATTAAACTGTTACGAATTGCTTCCAAACACATGTACAACTAGCCCAAATGTTGATCACACTACAAACAAGTCATAAATAGAATGGTATAAGAAAAAATAATAATTCACTGTTTGCCTGCTCTTTTATCTATGAAGATATTTTTGCCTCTTTGCTCAGCTCACCTCTTCATGTCTTCAAATTTCAGTGGTTCGTTCACGTCACACGGACAGTCCATATAATCTCAACCAATGTACACAGTCTGAGCCGAAAGGAGCCAGAACTAGTTCACCTTCCGAGTCTTCTGGTTCGTTCATCACGTGACAAAATGTAAAGAGACATGACTCAGACCGAGGACTCGGGAGGTGAACAGATCAAATCTCTTTCCGGCTCTAAATGCATACAACTGGCTTCTGTGTCTTTCACGTGTTGAACGACTCGGACCGAGGACTAGGGAGGTGAACAGATCAAATCTCTTTCCGGCTTTAAATGCATACGATTGGCTTCTGTGTCTTTCACGTGTTTAACGACTTGGACCGAGGACTCGGGAGGTGAACGGATCAAATCTCTTTCCGGCTCTTAATGCATACGATTGGCTTCTGTGTCTTTCACGTGTTGAACGACTTGGACCAAGGACTCGGGAGGTGAACAGATCAAATCTCTTTCCGGCTCTAAATGTATATGATTGGCTTTTGTCTTTCACGTGATGACCAAGTGACTCAAACAGAGGACTCGATACATGAACGGACCAAATCTCTTTCCGACTCTAAACATCTGTGCGCAATCTGCGCATGTGCGGATGAACGAATCACTCCCTGAGAGGACTCGTCATTCCCGAGTCATATTAAAGATTCGTTCAAAATGAACGAATCGTTCAAGAACGACCCATTACTATTGTGTAGCGCGTCTTTGTAAAGATGTCGTTCCGACCGTGCATTTCTGGATGTGATGGTTTACTCGCTCTGGATGACAGGAACGAGTATTGAGTCACATGTTTGGGGGTCCAGCATGTTGTTGCGGTGCTCACAGACAGTTCTTGCCCGCACTGCGATGGCTTGACTGTTGCGCAACTGAGGTCACGGCGAGCCCTTGCATTAGGGCGAGTCACCCCTGCTGCTCCCCGCCAAGCGGTTAGCACTCGGTCAGACCTGAGGGTTACAGTGGGGGCTAATTCGTCGCCTTCGGGCCCGCAGACCCCTCACTCCTCTTCAGTGCGCTCTGTTTTTGCTTCAAGTGAGGGCGCTGGTCCATCCTCCGGGTTGGCCTCGCTCTCATTAGATGACACCGGAGACGTGATGTCCATCACTGCATCGGAGGCCATGCCGATGAAGATCCAGAGCCCCTGCCACCCTCCGGGGTTGTCAGCGTGGTCTCGGATTTAGAGTCGGACATGTTGGCCGTGTTATTCCGGGCTGAACCGCTTAGATGGGCGCTACGTGGGGAGAAAGAAGGCGAGACCTTCCAGGCCCCTCCGTCCCCTTCTTCCCGGAAATACACAGTGAGCTCACGCAGGCATGGAGGGCACCTTTTGCTGCCCGGGGATATGAGGCAATTCCCCAGGTGGAGCGCGCTATTGCGGTCAATCTTTGCCCGCAAGGCCCCTCCGCCTGGAGAGGTCCACCCAAAATCCCCTCCGAACCGTGCAGGTTAACTGAGTCTACACCAGAGCCAGAGCCTACACTGCTGCGGGCCAAGCCGCATCCGCTCTGCATGCTATGGCCACCTATCAACGCTACCAAGCTGAGAAGCTAACCAAGATGCAGGAGAGTGGTTCTTCCCCAAGCTTGATGCATGAGCTCCGCACGGCAACCAATTATGCTCTTATGACAACCAAATCGGCTGCTCGTGCCCTGGGAAAGACAATGGCCACATTAGTGGTCCAGGAGCGCCACCTCTGGCTGAACCTGGCAGAGATGAGAGGCGTTGACAAAGCTCGCTTTCTTAACACTCCCATTTCCCAGGCCGGCCTGTTCGGCGACACTGTGGGGGAATTCGCCAAGGAATTCTCCGCGGTGAAAGAGCAGTCCAAGGTGACGGGCTCAGAAAACTGCTCCTCCTGCTGCCCCATCCGCCTCAGCTGTTCCTCGCCGAGGGCGCAGCTTCACCCGCAGCTTCAACATCTGCTCCGCCTCTGCTGCCCGCTCCACCAGCCAGGCAGCAACGTCGAGCTACTCACGGGATTACGACGCCCCCACTCCAGGGCGCCGTTAAGTCCGGTAAACGGACCGCGAATCGTCCCTGAGACGGGCCATCCAGAGAAAAGGGGACCTGTTCTTTCCTCGGTGGGGGGCCGAGGACAACAACATCAGTCTATTACATTGACTTTAAAAACTCTGCGACTGGGACGGCAGTGACAAAATTTTCAAAAGAGTAGTTTCCTCTCTCTCCGGATGCGCAAACCCGAGCACTGCCAGTCTGGGATGCTCCACCTTCCAGCTCGCAGCATCGGGCACTTTCATCTTGTGGACACCATCACCACAAGATGCCGTTCAGAATGCTCATGCAGAAATGCTTACTTTGCTGCGTCCGTCCTCGGGATTGGTTTGCAGCTATAGACCTGAAGGACGCGTATTTTCATGTCTCCATCCTTCCATGCCACCGACCATTTCTCCGGTTTGCGTTCGAGGGACGAGCGAGGCAATGCAAAGTCCTCCCTTTCGGGCTCTCTCTGTCTCCGCGGGTTTTCACCAAGCTCGTGGAGGGTGGTCAAATGCCTCTCCGGCTCTTGGGCATTTGCATCCATTTGCATGTCTCAACGTTTGGCTTATTATAGCCTCATTCCGGGATCAATTGATTATGCACAGAGACAAAGTGCTTTGGCACCTCGACCAGTTGGGGTTTCGGGTCAACCGAGAGAAGAGCAAACTTTGCCACACGCAGAGGATCTCTTATCTCGGGCTGGAGCCGGATTCGATCACCATGGTAGCACGCCTCTCCGAGGAGCGCGCCAGGCCAATGATATCTTGTCTGAAAGAGCTCGACAGGAACATAGTGGTCCCACTGAAATCTGTTCAGAGGCTCCTGGGGCATATGACATCCGCTGCTGCTATCACGCCCCTTGGTTTGCTTTATATGAGACCACTTCAGCATTGGCTTCACGATCGAATCCCCAGACGGGCATGGTGCGCAGATACACACCAGGTGCACGCCACTCCGCTGTGTCGCCGCACCCTCAGTCCCTGGATGGATTTAGCTTTTCTACGGACCAGTGTGCCCCTAGGGCTAATATCCAGGCATGTTGTCTTAGAACTTAGAACACTGTCTAACCCTTGATGGATTCTTAGTTCAGTCCTCATCTTTATTGATTTTTGATAGCAGCCTGTCATTTGAAGGCCAGATTTCAAGCATCTGTAAAACTGCTTTTTTTCATCTTAAAAATATTGCCAAACTTCGACACATGCTATCAATGTCTGATGCGGAAAAACTCATTCATGCTTTCATGACGTCTCGATTAGATTACTGTAATGCATTACTAGGCGGCTGCCCTGTTGGCCTGATTAACAAACTTCAGCTAGTTCAAAATGCAGCTGCTAGAGTGCTTTCTAGAACAAAGAAATATGATCATATTACTCCAGTTCTTTCAGCATTGCATTGGCTCCCTATTAAATATCGTATAAATTTTAAAATCTTACTGACTACCTACAAAGCCCTGAACGGCTTGGCTCCCCAGTATTTGCAGGAGCTCCTGATTTATTATAGCCCATCACGTCCGCTACGCTCAAGTAATTCTGGACAATTAATTATTCCCAAAATATCAAAATCAACTGTAGGTGGTAGATATTTTTCTTATCTGGCACCTAAACTCTGGAACAGCCTTCCTAGCACAGTTCGGGAAGCAGACACACTCTGTCAGTTTAAAACTAGATTAAAGACACATCTCTTTACATTAGCATACACATAAAACACAAATGCTTTGGAATCCAAATCCTCTAAAGGATTGTTAGTCTGCATTATTTAGGGCAACCGGAGCCGGGAACACTTCCCAAAAGACATTATAATTTGAATGGCATCTGCACTCATGTTAGTCTGTTTTTTATTATTCCCGAGGTTTCCATAATCCTGGACCATGTCGTATCCTGAGCAGCTGCTGTGGTGGTCATGGAGGAGTGGAGAGCATGAGACAGATACCTGTAAGACGATCCCTGTGACAGACGAGTCCTCGCATTGTTCCCGAAGGGCCAGCCTGTTGACCAGCCGGTGACCCACCTGTGGTCTCTCCATGATGGATGTCCAGCGTTCTCCAGCCCCGGCGCCATAGACTGCAGCTCTGCACAAGACGTCTGGCCATAGGAGAAATGGTCGTGCCCAACTGAGCCTGGTTTCTCTCGAGGTTTTTTAATTCTTCACTTTCGCCAATTGGTGAAGTTTTTTCCTCGCCGCTGTCGCCTCTGGCTTGCATGGTTCGGGACTTGTAGGGCTGCGCATAGATGGATTAATCTTCAGTGTTTGGACTCTCAGCAGTGATTATTAAACCACGCTGAAATGAACTAAACTGAACTTCAACACTGAAAACTGGACTGACACTGTTTCAATTTTTTATAATGCATGTGAAGCTGCTTTGACACAATCTACATTGTAAAAGCGCTATACAAATAAAGATGAATTGAAAAAAAATTGAATGTTGTCATTTCGACAGATGCCTCCAGCACGGACTGGGGGGCCGTGTGCAACGTGCATGCAGCCGTGGGTTCGTGGTCCAGACCCCGCCTGCATTGGTATATCAACTGCCTAGAGCTGTTGACAGTGTTTCTAGCTCTCTGCCACTTTTAACTGGTGCTGGAGCAGAAACACGTGTTGGTCAGGACGGACAGCATGGCGACGGTAGCTTATATCAACCGTATGGGGAGGTATACGCTCCCGTCGCATCTCTCAGCTCGCTCGCCGTCTGCTCCTCTGGAGTCATACACGGCTGAAATTGCTGCGAGCCATTCACGTTCTGCTCACGGCAGCTAGTGCACCAAGGAGAATGGAGACTCCACCCCAATGCGATCCAGTTGATATGGGTGCCCTTTGGGGAAGCCCAGGTCGATCTGTTTGCTTCCCCCGAGAGCGCTCATTGCCAGCTGTTTTACTCCCTGACCGAGTTCCTCCTCGGCACGGATGCACTGGCCCACAGCTGGCCATTGGGCATGCGCAAGTATGTTTCCCTCAGTGAGCCTAATCGCGCAGACACTGTGCAAAGTCAGGGAGGACGAGGAGCAGGTCTTGTTCGTTGCGCCTCTCTGGCCCAACCGGACCTGGGAGCTCTCACTCCTCGTGGCGGCCCCTCCCTGGCACATTCCTCTGAGGGAGGACCGCCTTGCTCAGGGACGCGGCACCATCTGGCACCCGCGCCCAGATCTATGGGACCTCCACGTGTGGTACAGAGATGGAGCTCGGTAACTTAGGTGACTTAACACCTTCGGTAGTTAACAACATCACTCAGGCTAGAGCACCCTCTACGAGGCATGCCTACACCCTGAAGTGGAGTCTATTCGCTGAGTGGTGCGCTTCTCGTAGAAGAACTCCGAACTTGCCAGATTAGCGTTGTGTTATCCTTCCTTCAGGAGAAGTTGGAGAGTAGGCTGTCGCCCTCCACACTGAATGTTTACGTGGCTGCCATCTCTGCTCATCATGACACGGTGGATGGCATCACGCTCGGTAAGCATAATCTAACCATCCGGTTCCTCAGAGGTGCGCGGCGTTTAAATCCCCCCCCCCCCTCCCCCTCGTGCCCTCTTGGGATCTCTCTGTAGTCCTGGCAGGCCTGCAGAGGGACCCGTTCGAGCCACTCGAGTCAGTATCCCTTAAATTTTTGTCTATAAAGACAGCTCTGCTGACTGCATTGGCATCATTTAAGAGAGTCGGGGATCTGGAGGCATTTTCGGTCGGCGAATTGTGCCTTGAATTCGCTATGTGCCCAAGGTTCCTACCACCCCGTTTAGAGATCAGGTGGTGAACCTGCAAGCGATGCCCTCAGAGGAGGCAGGCTCAGCCCATTCACTGCTTTTTCCCGTTCGTGTTTTGCGCCTTTACGTGGAACGAACGCAAAACATAAGATCTTGTAAACAGCTCTTTATCTGTTATGGTGGTCGGCAGAAGGGAAGTGCTGTATCAAAACAGAGGTTGGCCCACTGGTTAGTTGATGCCATTGCGCCGGCTTATGAATGCCAAGGCAAGCCGCGCCCCCTAAATATGAGAGCGCACTCTACTAGAAGTGTCGCTTCTTCCTGGGCGTTAGCACGCGGCGCCTCTTTCACAGTTATCTGCAGAGCTGCAGGCTGGGCGACACCTAATACATTTGCGAGGTTTTATAACCCTCGAGTGGAGCCGGTTTTCTCCAGATTATTGGATAACCCCGGTCAATCGGGAGAAAATTAGGCTCAGTGTCAACAAATGCTTGCTGCGCCAAGCTCCCTAACCTGGAGATGCGTGCGTTTTTCATTATTCTACTAGTAAGTTTTCCTTTTCAGGTGAACCCTAGAGAATTCCTCTGAGGCCCCCAACACCTGACTCATTGGAGGAGTCAAGTGCATGGCTCAGTGTGTTGTCTGGTATGCCCCCTTGTGGTCAACACGCATACTGAGGTTCGGTGCCAGCTATGTGCAGTCCCCTTTTTTGGTGATGCCATATGCATTTCTACCACGGTGTGTTCCCCCTTTTCAGGTGGTCCCGTGTCTTCCCTAACAGCTAACCAGCCTATCGTATGCAGTACTTCCCCTATTATGGCTAGTCCATATGTTTTGTTGTCATCAAGCTCCCCTTTGTTGGGTAGCAGATGACCTCCGCAGCGTCCTCCCCCTTCGGGGACTGACGCTTTCCCAACGTACTGTCGTATTCAAAAATTCCTAGTCTATATTAGCTAGGTGAAGGCAAATTATGACTCCCGATAATAAAATAATTATTCCCATGATAATGGTAATTAAGGGCCTAGGGACGTTGGAAGGTTGCGCTTTTGGTGATGTCAGTGCGCTCACGCTTTGCTTGGCAATCTGCACATCTGGAGCATGACGGTCTAAGCTGCTGTTGCGTTTTCCATACAGTCTCCCATTGTCTGAGATTCAGACACATGTCGGAATTCCCATATGAAGGGGAACGTCATGGTTACTTCCGTAACCCACGTTCCCCGAATAGGGAATGGAGACGTGTGTCTCCACTGCCACAGCATCTAAGTGATCAGCTCTTCAGCAGGCAATTCTGAAGGAGCTCCTCTGCAGCTGACTGATATAGCCCTAACAAGCTCATCAGGTTCAGTTGTGGAGCAAAGCTCCGCCAATGCAATTGGCATTTCATTGGCCCATTTTCTTGATCTTCAGAGTGATTTGTCGTCTAGCAACTCCAATTGTCTTAGATTCAGACACACGTCTCCGTTCCCTATTCGGGGAACGTGGGTTTCGGAAGTAACCATGACATTCTCAGTAGCCACATCTATAAATAGACTACACTGTAAAAAGTGATTAGTTACATAAAGCGGGTAAACCCATTACCTTAAAAGCAACAAGTTGTCTTCACAAAGATAATGCAAGTAAACCCACTGTAACTTGGAAGTTGGAAGAGCACGCAGTATTCTCAAGGACCCCTCTCACCCTGCTCACAGACTGTTTTCTCTCCTGCCTTCCGGCAGGCGCTTCAGGCTCCCTCGGACAAAAACCAGCAGACTGAGAAACAGCTTTTTCCCCAGAGCTGTCTCCCTTCTGAACTCTGTCCCCCACTGACTCTTTTGACCCCCCCACACACACCCCACTCTCCTCATAACTTATACTCCTCACAGTCACTGTACTATTGAACATTTGCACATTTAAAAATTGCACATATTCATTGCACTGATTCATTTATCTGAACTGTACATACCCACTGTACATAGACATCTGTAATTGTTTATTTATCTGCACACTTTTGATTATTAATAGGCAACCTACATTGCACTGATTCATTATGTGAACTGTACATACTTACTGTACATATACATCTGTAATTATGTACACACCCCATGTACATACACATTTGTAATTATGTTTATATGCAATTTTGATTATCAATAAGCAAGTTTATCTATCTGCACACTTTGATTATTAATAAGCAACCTACAATGCACTGATTCATTTATTTGAACTGTACATACCCACTGTACATGTACATTTGTAACTGTTTATCTATCTGCACACTTATTAATATCAACCTGTGCGTATAATCATTTATTGTAAATCTGGGCTCATAACTAAGGCAACCTGTATATAATGTTCATAGTACATCCATCTGTAAATATCACCATAGTTTTTCTATAACTGCACCTTATAATTTATACCTGTATTCTGCACTTGCTACTATTGCACTTCTGGTTGGACCTAAACTGCATTTCGTTGCTCTGTACTTGTACATGTGTAATGACAATAACGTTGAATCTAATCTAATCTAATCTAATCTAATCTAATCTAATCTAATCTATCTAAGTGTTAAGTTGACTTCAATTTTATAATTATGCTTGTACTCACTTTTTAAAGTCAACTAATCCCTTTTTAAAGTGTCAGACTTGTTTAGCATGCTGTTTGAAAATAATTACTATAATTATTACAGTATTACATGTTTGGAGCTTCATTAAGTTTATAAAATCTACAATTATTGAATTTAAAAGACACGCTGGAGTCTGGAAGAGCAGATTTATTTTAGTTACTGTGTGTCATTTTGATAGAAACAAACAAGCTGAAAGAAAACCTAATATAAAGATGTATTGGAAAAAAGTGATTAGTTTTCTTTTATTTTTTTTCTAAAAAGGTGAGTACAATTTGCATAATTATAAAAATTAAGTCAATGTAATAGTTCCAAGTTACAATAGGTTTACTTTATTTTTGTACAGTCAACTTGTTGCTTCTAAGGCAATTGGTTTACTCGATTAAAGTAACTATATTTCACTTAAAATTACATCACTTTTTACAGTTTATGTGCATAATTATAAAAACTAAATTAAATAAACTTTTACAATGGGACAAAGTCATCTTGTCATTTTTAAGGCAACGGATTTAATCACTTTAAGTAAATAATCACTTTTTACATTGTATGGAATGTATTGAGCATTTAATATGACATCAGGAAGTCCCTCCCTATGTGATAACATCATGTAAAAGAACCATGGATTTTTTTAAACCCCCCCCAAAAAAAACACTTCAAAATTACTGTTTTGCATGTAAAATTCTCCATCACTGCTTAATCAAATGAAGAATGCGGCACTTAAACAGCTTCCATGTCTGAACTGAGAAGGCCAAGTGGGTCTGTTTGATCTTCCATGTGCCATGACTTCATCTGATAATCTCCGAAAGTCCACCATTGTCACTGAAATATCCGTTGGTTGTTTGCGCAGCTGAAACGCGTTGATGAGACCTCCGTGCTCCACCTCAGCTTGTTTTGATCACAACTGGCCTTCTTGTACAAGATGTTCCTGAATGTTACTAGACTATAGTAAACAGCTGGGTCTTATGAATGGAAAGCGCAAGACGAACCAATGCCGAAGAGCGCTGCACGTAAAATATGGGCATGCACGGATGTCAACAGACACAACTTTTCCCATAAATGTTTCTCAAATGCTTTTGCATTACAATGGCTCCAATTCTGTGGTGAAATCTAAAACATAAATTATGCATCTAACTTGGGCTATTAAAATCCATCTTCCCTGACAGGAATGATGGATTCTAAGTGCGTACTTGTCACACAATTGTTTTTTAGCTGCTTGTGAAATTGAGCATATTTCGGGTGGAAAGAATATGGATCTAATTAGGTGGGTAAGAAAAATAAACAACAGTAAACGTGATACGGAGCTGTATGATTAAGGATGAACTAAATATCACATTATGATTTGTTTAGTTCAGATATTGAAGGGATAGTTCAGCCAAAAATGAAAATTCTGCCATTGTTTATTCATCCTCCACTTGTTCCAAACCCTATTTGAGTTTCTTTCCTCTGTTAAAAGATACTTAAAAAAAAAAAAAAAAAAAAAAAAAAAAAAACACCCATAATATGTTTTGTGTTCCCACTACGGTTGTCACTGGCTGCTCTGAACATTCTTCAGAACATCTTGTTGTGCGTTCAACATTACTGTATAAAAAATTAGAGCCTCTTGAGTGAGAAAATGATGACTCATACTGTACACTTTTTATCAGCTGGAACCAGTCTGGTCATTCTGCTCTGACTTCTGGCATTTGTGCCGACAGAACTGCTGCTCACTGGATACTCACTGTGTGGCATAACCAAGGTTTTTACTAATGTTGGACAGCAACGACTACGCCACCCTGGAATATTACCAGGGACCTAAACTTTTTAAAAAGGCAGCACAGGTAAGTTCCCAGTAAATGGCAAAAGACGTGGGTAGGAAAAATACAGTTTTATTCAAATCTCAAAAAGGCACATAAACATGGACAGAATATCTATATTCACACACACTTTATAAATCGTTAAAATGTTCAATTGGAAAATCTACTATGCACGCACACACAACAAATACTAAAACACCTGAATTTTGGAGTGCAGGAGCTGAGACGTGACAGCAGAGAAAAAGGGCACAAGGCCTCCACAGCAAAGACCACCAAGACCTGTGACTCACGCTCACTCACACAGCACACGTGCAAGAAAGACCTCCACCAGAAATCCACCCTGCCTTAGGTGCTCTGCTCCTGCAACACAAAACTCAGTTAATTTGAGCTTCAATAAAAAGGTCACTTATACCACAAACACTCCAGAGACACACACAAACACAATGCTTTGTTTGTAATACTGACAAGAAAAAAAAACACCTTTCAACAGCGCTCCACTAAAATGGGGCAACCATATGAACAATACCAAAAAGATCACAACACGAAAAGCAAAACAGTTGCACAATAGGAAGACCATACGATTTCAAAATCAGTCGACAACAAGTTTAACAAAAACCCAAAAAAAAACAATACAACGTTCAATAAGACTTACAAGAGCAAATTGTAACAAAATCTAAACAAACGAAAAGAACAGGAAACAAAATAGATAGAAAAAAACGAATAACAGCATTCAAATAGCAGCAGTCAAACGCAGTCTCTGAAAATACTAAAACGCCATGAATACAGCCTTCTAAAGCTGTCTCTTAAAGCAGCAGTCAAACTCAGTCTTTCCAACACTAAAGCGCCGCGAGAGCAGCCTCCTAAAGCAGCAGCGTCGTTAGAAACCTGCCACGTAGTTACAGGTTTTCAAAATAGCACCCAGCCGTATCACTATCGATCTGTAAAAAGAGTTTAATTCCCATTAACTATTAAAACGACTGAATTAAGCTATTAAAAATGAACCTTAAACATGACTTACCGCAATCAGATGCCCAATTTCGCCCATCAAAGGAGCAAAAAGGAACACCAACACACAGGGGGGAACAGGCTCACTCAATGTAATAAACCATAGACAAACCATTGGGTTAAAAGCGGGTTTGTACTGCAGAGTGAATCTCGTACACACAGCTGGCTACAAGGGAGGGGGGACAAATCGAAGGATCACCACTTTACCACAGTCAAACTTTCCCAAACACAAACGAGTCAGTTACCTGCAAAGGGGCGGCCTTAGACACAAACCAGCACTGGAGTTTCCACAAGACGTAGCGCTAAACAAAACGAATTACATGAGCCACACAAAAAAATATGCGAACTGTAAACAAGCCAGCTGCAGTCCACCTACCTACCGGCGAGTAGTGATGACGAGGCAGGAAATGACCAATCGGAAAGGGCGGGACTCGTGACACATACCATCCCTTGCTACAGTTTTATAGCATCCCACACTGATTGCTAATAGGCTAGAAGCGATGTCCCCAGCAAATACAACACAAAATAAAGGGCGGCGCTAATCTTGCCACAACTGGTTATTTTCTCTTTTTCAGACCATTCTCTGTAAACCCTAAAGAGGGTTGTGCGTGAAAATCCCAGATGAACAGGTGTACCTAATAAAGTTTTCATTTTAAAGTAGTATTAAGAGCAGGGTTTCTGCAGGTTTCACAAAGTCAAAATTAAGATCATTATTAATTCAATTCTAAACCATATTTATTACTATATTTACTTGTCCTATCAAAAAATTCATAATTAGTTATTTCTTATCCACAAATTTTAAATAATGTGTCAAAACAAGCAAACGCTAGTTGTATGCATACACATTTTATTCAACATAACTTTTCTTTAAAAAATAATCATCTAAATGTATGCACAACAGTTTGCTCAGGTCAGTGTGCTCACTGTACAGGCATATGATCTATAAATACACAGAGAACTGTCAAACTGTTGAGTTTTGTTCAAATATAGGCCCAATTCCAATTCTATTTTTGTACCCCTTCCCCTTGGCCCTTAAAACAGAGTGTGAAGGAAATTTACCCCTAAGAAATGGAACAGCACTACAGCACCTGCACACGTCATCATGCACATATCATTGCGATCTCATGCTTCATATGAGATCAGACGATTGTGACTGCTGTAGTTATTCCAGTTGTGTTATTTTTTTGGTGTTTATCTTCAGGAAATCACTGATGGCATATAATATGTTATCATAATAATATAATGTGACAATAAGATTGCAACTATACTGTGCATTTACACAGTTGCCATATTCATCTATGTAGACACACCAACAACAACAATAACATTATAGCAGACACTGTAAAATGCTCATTTCTAGCCATTAGACTTTTCTGACAGGGTATTTGAGCGTCTACAAGTGTCAGAATGTTGTGGGACTGCTGTACAGGAGTTATTATTAGGGATAATAGATAACGAACCATTAAAAGCATGATGGTAAAACACGAACACAGTTATGAACATATTAAAACATGTGCTTGTTTGTTTTTAAAATTCTCTTACTCCTTGGTTTCGAGTGTGGTCCTGAAAAATCTTTGTTCGAAGGGCTATACCCCTTCCCCTTAGCCCTACACCTTAAAACTAAAGAGAATTGGGACACTTTTTTTTTTAAATACACTTTTTAAGACCCCGTGGACACCCTGAAGAAACTCATTTGGTGAACTCAATCAGACCATTCAGTGAACTGCAGTTACTCGTTGCTTGTGTTTACAAATAACATACAAGACACTAAATGGACTTCAATGCCCCAATGTAATTTTTGAAAAATATACATAACATTTTAAATGAAGATTGTATAAATTACATCATTAAACAAAAGTGGCAAAATGTGGCTGCTTAAAATAGTTAAATAATAGAGAGAGTTACTAATTGCAAAGACAAATCAAGCATACTGCGTCAGTTCAGGCATGCCTTGTAGTCAAGCTTGCAGTTAGTTGATTGGGAGTCAAATCTAGCAGGCTGGGTTGCTATGCTCTCAATCGGCAAAACACAATAGAGCACCTTATTTAAATGCTGCTTCAGTCAGCCAACATTGCTGCTTCTTCTGCATGCTTCGCGTAACCCACCCAGCTCCTTTTAAAAAAATAAGTTAATTAAACAATGTCATTTTGTTGTCACTGTTGCATGCTCTGTTCTGGGGGTTTATTTACTCCTTTTTTTAAAATAAGACTGTTACCCCTGAACCTGCTGCTGTTTTCTTGTCTTGGCTTTTCATGAAGCTCATGAAAAAGGAAAGGGGAATTTAGAATAGAGCCATACCACTAAACGTAATGTCATTTTGAATGCTAATAAACTGGTTTATGCTTATGCTACGGTTGTCTTTCTTTTGACTTAAGAGGTCCTGACTGAAATACATTTGGAATAGTTGCTGCCATCTAATCTGTTTTCGATCCTCATTTATATCATTCTACCACATCCGAAAGTCCATTTGCTGACTCAATCTCAAAGGAAAGTGTAACCATTTTACATTTTGGCAGTTTCAGTGGTTATTTCATATGATCTCATTCATTAAAATAGTGGTATACAAATTAAGTTAATATAATCTCATTCAAGTGAAAATGTAATAAATGCATTTTTAAAGGATTAGTTCAACCACCAAAAAATGGAAATTAGATTAATTATTAATTACTCACCCACATGAGGCCTTTCATTCATCTCTGGAACACAAAGTTTTTTAGATGAATTCAGAAAACTAACTGACCCTTCATAGACAGCATTGTTCTTGAGACATTCAAAAAATATTGTCAAAACTAGGGATGCTCTGATCAGGATTTTTTCAGCCGATACCAAGTACTGATTCCTTGGTGATCGGATGATACTGAGTGTCGATTCTAATGCTTCAAGTTTAATAATGCATTAAGCACATTTTCCCTCTGAGTATGAACCTTAAAAGAGAAGATTTTGCCTTACCTAAGAAAATAAATTAAGGATGCTGCATATAATCCCTTAAACACATCTCTTATAACCATTTAGGTGTAAACATGTCATGACCAGAAGCAGCTTTACAGAAAATAATTCATTCCTTTTACTTCAGCTTAGTCCCCTATTTATCAGGGATCGCCACAGCGAAATGAACTGCCACAAAAATAATAACACAGATATAAAAACTGGTAAGAAAAATTATAAACAATGCAATTTGAAAACTTGTTCGGCATGCTGTTCCGGGAGAGTGCCCTGAGCTTATGAGATGTTTATTATCCCGGACAGTTTATTTAGAGCTTATTATCCCTGGGCTCCCACCCGTTAGCAGGGTGAGAGGGGAGTTTGAGCTCAGGTAGATTTCAATGAGTTCCCCCTACTTATTTCTGGCTAAAGACAGATATAGGGATGAAGCAGAGCTATACGGCTTGCTAAGAGCTTGAATACGGTTTCAATTCTTCAAAACAAAAATACTAAGATAAGAAACTCTGGTTATTTATAGTGAGTTAAGAATAATCTGATTGGTGAATCAATCGTAAGCTGATGCAGGACCAGCCGTGAACAATCATAAACACATGAACCTCTTAAAATTAGTTTGTAGATAAACTTGAAAAATGTGGAGCCTATATTTGATGCATAAGAAGTAAAAATGCACACCTATAAAACTAATACTTCATTACTAAAAGGAAATAGGCCTACAAACTGCTGTCTATTGCAATATCGTATATTACACAAATCTTCATGTTAAAACAATCATTTTAAAGTTTTATTTACTAATTCCAGTCAGCATTTAGAGAACTTTAAATATTGTCAAAAACACAGAACTTTCAGTTGTTATTTGTAAAAAGCCTAAATACATGCAAAACCCTTCAAATATTTTGCTCTTCTCCAACTATTGACAGGGTTGGGCGATGTCGACCAAATTGGCATTGTATGATGTCTAATGTGAAACATTGCGATGGACGATGGTATCGTCATCATAGACTGTGATGAATCATTCATTTCCAGGAATTTTAACAGCCGATCGATAGGAATATCTCTAGTCAAAACATTTCATGTGAATCAGTGGTTCAACTATAATCATTATGAAGCTGGTCCTTGAGCTTCATATGAAAGATTGGTATCACTTTATTTTGATGGTCCCTTTAACACATTTTGTTGAATTTAAGCTACATTGCATCTACTTGTCAACTAATTCTCATTAGATTATAAGTAGACTGGTAGTTTGGGGTAAGGGTTAGTGTAAGTTGACATGTACTTGCAAAGTTTCTTATAGTCAGTTAAATGTCTGTTAAAGGAGCAGTATCAGCAGATATTAAGCAGACAGTCTACTAATGCTCTAATGAGAAGTAATTGACATGTAATTGCAACGTAACTTTTAGTCAACAACATGTGCAATAGGGACCATCAAAATAAGTTCTAAGCGAACTTGACTTTGGGCCGCTACAGTCTATGGTTTCGAAAATAAAAGAAGGTTACGGGGTTGAAAGAGTTGCTACGTTTACAAGGACACCAGTCAAATTATTTACCTTAATCAGAAACATTACAACAATATGATTAGGTTGCTTATTTAAGTTGCTATTAGAATGTACTTTCATGTTACCATTTTACATGCAATAATACATTGTTTAACGTCATTACAGTTTCACATAATTTCGGTTATTTCATTAAAACTTTTTCCACATCTTCAACTGCAGTTCAACAGCTTCACTTTCATTTAGCAACATTTCACTCATTCATTCATGAGTACAAAGGAAGGGCTGATAGGAGAGAGATGTTTTATTGAAATTTGATAACACCGAATGGAAAGAAAACTGCATTTACCAGACAGCATTTGTAAAATCATGTTCATAATCAAAAATCTGTTTACGTGAAAGACTCTAAATCAAAGTATTGTCTTAATCGTATTAAAATTGGAATATTGGTGTCTATGTAAATGTAGACACTGTAAAGGTGGGTAATTAATAACAGAACTTTCATTTTTGGCTGAACTAACTCTTTAATTACTATAGTATTTAATCAACACCTAGTAGTATAAAAATGCAACTTTTTTAAAAATCAAACTACTTTTAAAAAAAATTTAAAGGTGTGGTTTAATAATAGACATGTTACCATAGACATCAGAGTTTAAATGCAAACTAAACATTTATCCTAGTGCATCTGTGATCATTTCCAATGGAAGATGTGCACAAAATGTCTGGCCATAGGAGAAATGGTCATGCCAAACTGAACCTGGTTTCTTTCGAGTTTTTTAAATTTTTCACTTTTGCCAATTGGTGAAGTTTTTTTCCTCGCAACTGTCGCCGCTGGCTTGCAATGTTCGGGACTTGTAGAGCTGCGCATCAATGGGTTTGCTCTTGAGTGTTTGGACTCTCAGTAGTGAATATTAAACCACACTGAACTGAACTGAACTCCAACACTGAAAACTGGACTGACACTCTTTCAATTTACTATAACCTTCTATGTGAAGCTGCTTTGGCACAATCTACATTGTAAAAGCGCTATTCAAATAAAGGTGAATTGAATTGAATTGAATTGAATACTGTTTGGTTGAAAATGAGTTTGAAGCTGGTTTATAAATTGGCATGCTCTCTCTTTGTCAGATGTAACATGAACACCAATGTAAATGTCCACTTTGACAGTCAAGTGTTTAACAGATATAACTAATTTTTAGAATAAGATCACATGGGTGTTTGAATTTAGATTGCAATCTTGCTCTGATCTGAAATCATCTTCTGTTGCAAAAGTCTTTAAAAAAAATCATAAGTTGCGGTATTTTAATATGCTTGTTGTCCCATTTTTATATTTAATTACAAAGAACCATCACTGAACAGAGCGTTCTACCACATAGCCAACCGGACGCCAAAAATACATCTTAAATCTTTCCTCATACTATTATTGTCTGTTGCCCCAATAGCCCTTAACCTTCATTGGACCTTCCTCAAACTCACGCCATCCCCACCCTCATCCTGCAGCGACAGGAAACCCTTTGCGCACCACCATCCATCAACCATAACCTCATACAACAATTTTCACAACCCAAAACACTGCAATCCCATCTTGTTCCAAACACCAAATGACCCGACCTTTCAGTCAAATCAAAATTGCCAGAAGAGCACACATTCGGGTGATCTTGGTTTGGGTTCCACTTCTCAGACCTCCGTGAATGGGGGTTTCCATGACCTATAGATAGTAACAGAGCAGTCGGTTTTCTCACAGGATGCTTCAGTCACTCTGTGGCTCTGCGGTTAAACCCTCATTGCCACTAACTGGAGGGTAGATGGTTACAATTCTTAGCGTAACACCACGGATGTGGATGTCATGGCTGAACGATCTCATGTTTATGACCAATATGTCAAACGGAGTAAGACGTTTAGCGAGTGGTGAGGTACCATTTGCTGTTCACAGTTTTGTTTCAGTTTATTTGTGTTTTCATACTGACTAAAGATCATTTTATTAAACAATTTCCATTATTGTGGCTAAATTGAACCCATGACAACGTTTTTTAGATGTTAGTATCAGTATGTTAGTCTTCAAGGACATCTGTAGGCTAATGTGATACAGAGTAATGATAAATTTGTGTTAAAATTATATAAACATGTAAAACTTGTAGTTTGTCAATTCTGCCTAAATGATTTTTTTTTCATTCCACCTCATACTTCATTTTCTCATCAAATCTTGACCAATCAAATGCTTTCTAGTATCTGACATGCCCCACCCCCTTCAAGACACTTCTCAATTGCTTTTTATTTGATGCGCTTGAATTTAACCACTCACTAGCAGAGCTGTGAGAAAACAAAATGCTATTTGGCTGTTATTTTAAAGGGGAATTTTCAGTTGAGATTGTGTCAAACATTAAATTAAAAAAATGCACATTTCATAGCCCGTCACGCAATCTTTAATAATTTGAACTTTTTATTGATTTTCTTAATTGCAAATAACGCAGATGAATATCAAATACTGAGCATCAACATAAAAATAGAACAATACAAAATAAACTGATAAAAATAAATAAATAAATAAATAAATAAATAAATAAATAAATAATATCATGTAGAAAATGACCCAAACCAAAAAAAATAATAATAGTAATAAAATAAATAAATAAATAAAATTAATAAAATAAAAAATAATAATAAAATAAATAAAATAACTTAAGTAAAATAAATAAATAAATAAATAAATAAATAAATAAATAAATAAATAAATAAATAAAGAGGATGGGGAATTGCCAATATCGTAACCATAATTATCATTTTGTCTCGTTACAGGTTTGCTAGCACTGTGAAAGATATTTTTGGACAGGTCACTGTGTAATTGTGCTGATGAATTCCTCTGCAATTTGCAGTGTGACGATGTAAAGAGGCTTAATTCACCTCTAGTTCTTTCAAAAATATAGAGTATAAATATAACATAGAGGTTTTCAAGTAATAATTAATATGAAGTTTATGGTAAACCTTATTTGACAATATTTCCACATTTTGTTCAAAACAATGTGAATTTGAACCTTTAGTATAAGACCTTCAAAACAAATCTGGAATCTTGAAAATGTTATGATAGGGGTGCAATAGCCATTTTCTGTGTTTTCGTCCAACGCATCTCTCAGCAGTACTTTTTTCAGTACAATACATTATTTGATATGCAGAAATGAAAGCTGAGTAACGTTGGAAACCTGTCTTCATGCCACAGTCTAAGTGACAGTGACTGTAACTCTGACTAACCCATCAGCGCACCCAAAGAGCCAAAAACACCCACATGTTGACCTAACAGAGTTTATTGGAAGTTGAGAGATGAAAAATCATTAGATCTTGCCAGAAATTTTGAAGGGTTAGGCAATGCTGTTTATTTTCCAAACTAGTTGGGTGTGGAGACATTTGAATTACCAAACTGACTCCAGTTTGCATATCCAGACAGAGAGAGAAAGTATGTGCTTTGCTTAATTTTCTTTAAAACTGTGGCAGAAAACAGGATTCTGCCAAAAGTCTCTCTCCCTGTCTGTCTGTATCTCTCCCTGTCTGTCTGTCTGTCTGTCTGTCTGTCTGTCTACTGTATTTATCTTTGTTTATATGTCCAAATATATGTCCATTTATCCATCTCTTATCCATCTGTCCATCCTTCCATTCATCATTTCTCAATATCTGTTCATCCATCCGTCCGTCCATCTATCCATCCATCATATTTCTTTCCATCTACTTATCAATCCATCCATCCATTCATCCATCCATTCATCCATCCGCCTGTCTTTCCATCCATAATCTTTTTCTACATCTTTTCATCCATTCATTCATCCCGATCATGTAGCTATCTTGCTATCATCTGTTTATCTGTCCATCCTTCCATCCATGATTTGTTAACGTTCATCCATCATCTACTTATCTGTTCATCCATCTATCCTATAAATATCTTTCTATTCATCTGTTTATCTGTCCATCTACTTATCCATCCATCCATCTGTCCTTCTATCTATCAGCTTTCTCCATCCATTTATCTATCCATTACCTATTTTATTTGTTCATCATCCGTCTATCCTAATCATGTAACTTTTTTTATCCATCTACTTATCTGTCCATCCATCTATTTGTCCATCCTGATCATCTAGCTATATTTCTGTCCATCTGTTTTTGTCCAATCATCTGTCCATTCTTCAATCCATAATGTCTTAACATCTGTTCATCTATCTACCTATCTGTCCATCACTCCATCCATTGATCCATCATATATTCTATCCATCCATCCATCCATCCATCCATCCATCCATCCATCCAATCATCCATCTTTTCTTCTATCCATAATTTTCTACATCCACCCATTCTCATATTTTTCTTCATAATTTCCATAATCTCTCAACATCTGTCCATCATCCATCCTTCCATCATATACTGCATATCTTTCCATCTACGTATCAATCCATCCATCAGTCTATTCTTTTCCCCCATCATTTTCCTCCATTCATCTGTCCAACTGTCCATCCTGCATCCATCATCTTTCTCCATCAATCCATCCATTTTTCATCTGATCATCCATCCGTCTGTCCTGATCATGCAGCTATCTGTCCATCTATTAGTGCACTCATAAATTTGTCTATCTTTGTGGACATCAGTCCATCCATCTGTCTGCCCTTCCAACCATCATCTTGCCCTCCAACCATACAACTTTTCCTGATCATGTAACCATCTTGACACCATTTGTTTATGTGCATCTATCCATCTATTTGTCTATCTGTCTGTCTGTGTATCAGTCCATCCGTCTGTCCACCCACTCTTATGTATCCTTTAAACATCTCTGGTAGAAATAGTCTGCTGATACCGGTGTCTCGTGGCCTCCTCTTCAATCTCTGCCACTATTAACACAATCTCACGTTACCATCTTCCTTCTGGTTGTGTTTATCGGTTTTACAGTAGAAGCCTTTGATGCAGGAGGAGACCTGGAGTTAAAAGAGCCAACCTTACGAGACACCAATGCAGCTTATGTGGCACAGGTATCAGTTAGAGGCCAAAGATGAATAATATTAGTTTGCACCTGTCAGAAAGAGGGAGAGGGTTCTTCATAGTCAGCGAGGAGTCATCTGTCATATCAGAGCCACTGAGTCTAGTTCCCTGACAGAGAAGAGTTAACAGAGTCAGTGAGGGTGGGCTGATTATGCTGACCTCATGTGTGCGAGTGAGCTGAAGCTACAGGGGCCTCTGGAAATTGATCGTGTTTATCCCGCTCTCTGGCTGGCACGTGGAAAGCAGGCCTCGTGTTACAAAGTGTTATCCAACTGCCTTAATGCCATATATATTCCCACCATGAGTTTAGTGTATTACAGTGCCCAGGATAAATTAGTACACTCCTCGGAAGTCTCACTTTTAAATTTATATTTTGTATAAGATGCTCTATAATAATATTTAATTTGCGTATATATTAGTAAGTGCCAAAGCCAAAACTAAAGCCAGAAATCTGTACACCAAAATTTATATTCATATATATCCAGACCCCCTAGTTTTTCATCAGTCTTTCAATTGTTTTTGTGATTGTTTGAGATAAAAATTACTGATTTAGTGAAATAGTTTTACTGAAATAGTGAAATTTGCAGGCAATTTTGTGATAAAATATTATATATAATTATATATATTCTTAATTGCCTTATTAGGTAGCCTATGTTAGGTGTGCAATCTGACACAATAACAATAACAAAAATCATAAAAATAAAGCTTCTTTATTTTGGTATCGTCAAGACAAGATCTAAAACCGATCGAAAACATTTGGCAATAAGCCAAATGAGGGTTGTATAACTCTTAATTTTATCCATGATCTTACTTTCTCTCATATTTCACTTGCCGGAGCATCTGACAGCATGTACCTCACTAAGGACATGTATTAGGGCTTACCATGCCGTAATACACCTAAAACATGGATTGAGGTAAAACTCGTCAATGGCAGGGAAGTGTTTCTGTAGTTAACTGCAGGAAAAATGGTTAAACGAAATCATTTATCCATTTAATGTAATACCAGCCAATACCAGCACAAATAATATACTTTGATATGGTCATGTCCAGCAGCCGTCATCCTTGGACGGCTCCATCTTTGTAGGCTGTTTGCTTTTCTGTTCGTTCCATTGCTCCGTTTGTTAAATGTTTCCCACTTTCTTTTGCAGTCTGAAGGGCGTTAAACACACAAAACGCCCAATTCGCGCCATAGGATGTCTAATCCCATCTTTGCATTTGCATTCAGCTGTAAATCACTCATGCTTCACCCACGTCTGCTTACTGCGCAGGCTGCAAAACATTCCCCTCTCCATGTAATGTAATAATTGTGAGGGCGCAGGTGAGACATAATTTTTTGAAAGACACTCAAATACTTCATGTGCTCTGCGTATGCAATGTCTATAAGTCACGTCACGTCACGCCTTTGCTTTGATTGATGTGGTGCTCAGGAATGGGTTAAAAAAACAGGTCTATGTGATGTGACATTATGAACGTGATGCAATAATGACAATAACAGACCCATTATAAATAGGAAAAAATATATTATGATAAGCACATGAAGATCATATAACACAGGATATTCTAGACAAAGCCACAATGAGTGTCTCCTCCGCTATTATATGACGGCAAATAAAACAGTTGTCATGCCAACTGTAACTGAAGAAGGCTTTCACGGAGGTGCAAATCTAAATGCAGATTTATTTACAATGATTGTAAATCAGGTGTGTGTGCATTTAGATAATCCAGAAGTCATCGCCGATAAACAGGCAAGTAGTAAAAACCGGAGAAAGGTAAGATAAATCAGAAACAAGGCTAGGAGTAGATGGCATAAAACACTAGAGTCAAAGAACACGGCTAGACAAGGAAATTAAAATGCTAGACAAAGTTATAGGTTTCTTTTAACTAGCAAACCAAACAAACAAACAACACTCAGCAATGTGTGTGAGCAAACGTGGTGTATAAACAGTCTGTGTAATGAGTCCTGTGAGTGTTTGCAATCAGATGAGATTAGAAACCGGTGTGTGTGTGCGGTGCATGCTGTGATTTGTAGTGCATTTGGTGGCAGAGTTGTAGTTCTCTAGCGATCCTCAGTAGCTAGATCACTGTAACACCAACTTTCTATTATAAACAAAAGCTCACAGTTGCCCCGCCTCCAAGCTCTTTTGATTGGCCCACTGCTTTTTGAACTGACAGTGATGAGCTGTGCTGCGTCTGAAAGTTGAAGATCGTTCAACTTGACACAGCATCTAAGAAACGCACAGTTCACATGCAGGGCACTTCAAAAGATGCAAGAAGTGAGCATAATGGTCAAACCTGCCCGTCACGCACCTGTTTGCATACTGTGTGAACAGCCCCTAATCTTTTGTGGCTGTTTGAACACATTTAACAGTACTCATATTTACACTATGAAAGCAATCAGATCAAATGAATTTCCAATGACCTCTGAAAGTGGTCATTATGGAAAAACTCAAAATAGTATTGTTTTACTCATATATATTGCGTTGTGATTGGACTGATGAAAAGGCATCTTAATATTTTAAACAGACAGATAAATATTTGGCAAGAAAAATCATGGTTTGTTCTTTGTCTAGAGCTGCATGCTGGAGTTTAAGCCTACAGAAGAGAGCATTACATTTTAGAGCATGACTGAAGACCACTTTAGCAAAAATGAAATGCTTGCCAAATGTCCAAGGCCAAAATAAAATTCTCAATATCCTCCTGATCTGGTGACCCAGAAATTTAAACCAATACTTTACAGGGTTCATCTTAGTCCACTGCTCACAGGGGGAGATGCCATGTTTGTTGATTCATTTACTCAGCAGAAAAAAACAATACATTTTGCTAACAAGAAAAGACCTCCTCGTTGGTCATCCAATTTCTCTGCACCCCTGGAGTCTGAGGGGCCAGAACAGCCCCAGGGCGCAAGCTGTGGTCCAGCTACTCATTCTGAATTATGAGAAAGTTGCATAGCAGGGATCAAAACAGAAACAGATCCAGTTTGAAAACCAGCTTCTTTTGATGGTGTTGTAAGGTTCAGAGTAGTGCATCTTTAAACCTGTGGTGAGACTTTTTATCCTGTAGCTTACCACTGATGCAACACATAGACTTGAGTGTAGACGAACTAGCCGTTACTTTGACAAGTGCATTACTTTAGTTGTTGAGTGAAACTGATTGAGCAGAAATAATAAGCTTAAGCTTCATAATGCATACACGAGACATTGTTTTAGGTAACTTCATTGCTCTTAGGCATGTTGAAGAAGACAGAGTTCCCACTTTAAACCCAAATATTAAACTCACTGACTTTGGATGACGTGACCTATATATATATATATATATATATATATATATATATATATATATATAT
>CAIGQQ010000480.1:299008-309864 GCA_903798035.1 Danio albolineatus
CATACATACATACATACATACATACATACATACATACATACATACATACATACATAGTAAAACCTAACAGTACAAAAAAAATAATCCCCAAATTAAATAACTAATTTAAAAAACTAATAATTTAAAAAACAGTTACTTTGACTTAATGTGAGAAAGTTATGGTAACTCAAGCTAATTATATTAAGCAGAAACTTAAACATAATGAGTTATGAATTAATTATATTTTGTGCTAACTTCCTGGCTAGAAGCAATACTAAACAATTTGAGTAGCTATATTGTTTGGACATAATTCATTCTATTAATTGAATTCGTACCGATTTCATAACGAAACTTCAAATGTTTAAGTTACTAATACTCGAAATCTTTTATGATATCAACTCAAATAAAATTTGTGTGTATGACTCAATATATACGCTCATCAGCCACTTTATTAGGAACACCTGTCTAACTGCTCGTTAATGTAAACTTTTAATCAGCCAATCACATGGCAGCAGCTCAATGCATTTACTGTAGGCATGTAGATATGGTCAAGACAATCTGCTGCAGTTCAAACTGAGCATCCGAATGGGGAAGAAAGGTCATTTAAGTGACTTTGAACGTGGCATGGTTGTTGATGCCAGACAGGCTGGTCTGAGTATTACAGAAACTGCTGATCTATTAGGATTTTCAGGCACAACCATCTCTAGAGTTTACAGAGAATGTTTAGAAAAAGAGAAAATATCTAGTGAGCTGCAGTTCTGTGGGAGCAAATGCCATGTTAATGCCAGAGGTCAGAGGAGAATAGCCAGACTGGTTCGAGTTGATAGAAAGGTAGCAGTAACTCAAATAAGCACTCCTTACAACCGAATAGGGCTGTAACGATACGCGATATGAAACCGAAATCGCGACACTAAGATCCACGATCCTGTGTCGCGATTTGATAAGGAAGAATCGCGACACACCCGTGACTAACTTTTCAATCCTGTAACGCCTTCCTGCAAAAGTTGAGCTAGTTGAAGAAGAACGTGAGGAAACATGGCAACTAACCCAGAGATTGCAGAGCCTCCCTCTTCATATAAGTCAGCAGTATAGCAACATTTCAGCTACCCAGTGGAGATAAAGGATGGCAATTGCTCGACAAGACCCACACAATATGCCGTAAGTGCTAGTGACAGCATATAATACAGCATATTTTTTTCCGCATATAAGATGCTTTGCTCACACTGTTAATCTGGCTGCACAGAGAGGGATGGGCGTTCACCAGATGTCCCGACTTTAATATGGGGTTCTCTGAAACTATGAATATTTAACTTTAATTTTATATAGGCTATTTTATTTACCAAACCAACACAATCTCACGGCAGCTTGTGTTTTGGCGCTGAAGCATTTAGCGCGCTTGTTTTGAAGCGCATCACCGCAAAGGTTATTCGTTATTCTTTTTTATCTAGTAATTAACTGACCAACCAAAACTACATCAATATTAATATACAAATTATACCTAACGAAATTCGTTTCAAAAAGATATTTTGTCCAAGAAAAATGTATGAATTATATTTTTGTTTTTGCCTGTCCAACTGTGCGGTGAAAATTTGTTCCGCTCCGGGGAAAATAAGAATTTAATAGTTCACAGCAGAAAGGGCACGGTCCGTGCGGGCTTTCTCCATCTTCTCAATTGTGTTGGGCACAGCTAGGTTCAGTTTGGAGGCATTTTGACGCCAGTGTCCATTCCGTGTCAATGAAATGGAAAGTTAGCGACATGTAAAGTGTCATTTTTGTACTCGACCACATCTGTTGTAAGTGAAAAATACTTGACTGTGGTGGAATTGGGCTGTTGCAGCTCACCACGGATACGTTTGTAGGCTCGTAGAATAGCTGTTTTGGAGAAATATGTGCGTCCGGACAATTAATTATAGCTGTCGGGTGTGGTTACGAGGTCTCCGAAAGAAAAAAAAAGTAGGCCTATTGAAAGACACAATTTTTTTCGCAGAGATTCTTGGTTACTGCATCAGTGCATTTGTTATACCTTACATTGTCCCTCCTATATTTTGGGCATCGCTTAAATGCATCACTAATTGATGGCTGCACCTGTTCGTCTGACTTCTGCGCTCGATTTTTTCATACTGCATTGGCCATTTTGGCAGCCTCATTCTTGTGCGCTTTGTATAAATTAGTTGTGTTTCCTCCACATGCTGCCACATTTGTCAGGTAAAGTTTACATCTTAAATGTAAGACAACTTGATTGAAAAAGAATTTTCAACATGCTCGAATCATCTCAACAATGGAGTTTAGTTCTGTTTGTTTTTCAACAGTATTTTGTTACAAAAAAAAACAGAAGTGTTATAGCTTTGTCTATTTATTTATTTTATATTTGGCTATTTATATAGTTAATAATTTGCATGGTTAATCTTGTTCTTTGGTGTTCAGTTTATAAAGATTTGTCAAATGTTATTTGATGAAAAATATTGTTAAAAAAAAAAAATCCCACCCCTCACGAAAAAAATCGTGATACGAATCGAATCGTGGGTCAAAAATCGTGATACGAACCGAATCGTGGATTTGGTGTATGGTTACAGCCCTACAACCGAGGTATACAGAAGACCTAATATGAGGCAGATGGGCTACAGCAGCAGAAGACCAGACCAGGTGCCACTCCTGTCAGCTGAGAACAGGAAATCGAGGTTACAATTCCCACACACTAAAATTGGACAATTGGAAAAATGTTGCCTGGTCTGATGAGTTTCGATTTCTGCTGCAACAATTGTATGGTAGGGTCATAATTTGGCGTCAGCAACATGAAAACATGGATCCATCCTGCCTTGTATCAATGGTTCAGTCTTGTGGTGGTGGTGTAATGGTGTGGGGAACATTTTCTTGGCACACTTTGGGCCTATTAGTACCAATTGAGAATCATGTCAACGCCACAGTCAACCTGAGTATTGTTGCTGACTATGTCCATCCCTTTACGACCACAGTGTACCCATCTTCTGACGGCTACTTCCAGTAGGATAACGCCTCATGCCATAAAGCGCAAATCATCTCAGACTGGATCCTTGAACATGACAGTAAGTTCACTGTACTCAAATGGCCTCCACAGTCACCAAATCTCAAATCCAATAGAGCACCTCTAGGATGTGGTTGAACAGGAGATTCGCATGACAAATGTAGAGCTGACAAATCTGCAGCAACTGCATGATGCTATCATGTCAATATAGACAAACATTTCTGAGGAATATTTCCAGTACCTTGTTGAATCTGTGCTACGAAGGATTAAGGCATTTCTGAAGGCAAAAGGAGGTCCAACTTTGTACTAGTAAGGTGTACCTAATAAAGTGGACGGTGAGTGTATTTTTACATTACTCAAAGCATTTAGTTTTAAAACGTAAACGGTTTGCTGCAATTGGTTTTCTCAAACATTTTGAGTAAACTTATCGGGTTTCACAGTGTACATACATACATACAGAACATATCATGGCAATCACTGTAAAAAATACAGGGTTCCATTCATGTTGTCCCAACGCAAATGAATTAAGATAAAGTGGATTGATCATAAAACATTTAAGTGGATTGAACATAAAACATTTAAGTTGTCCCCCCAAAAAAATCTTAAGAATTGTGTTTTAAATTTTAAATAGTAGTTCAGCTAATTTTAAAAAAGTAATTAGACCAAGCAGCACAAATAACTTTTGAGTGATGAATAAATGAATAAATGAATAAATGAATAGATGAACGAACGAATGAACGAACAAACAAATGAATAAATGAAGGCAATGGATAAACAATTAAATAAGGCCAATGAGTGAATTAAACAAATAAACAGAAGTACAAGTGTGTAAACAGAAAAACAAGCAATGTAATGTAATGTGTATTTAAATCGTGCATTTATTGTGTATGAGCATAAACCCAAAGCTCTTCACAATCATGAGGGGGTCTCTCCACACCACCACCAGTGTGCAGCATCCACTTCGATGATGTGACGGCAACCACAGGACAACGGCGCCAGTGCGCTCACCACACACCAGTTAGAGATCGAGAGGAGAGATAGTTATACAGCCAATTCAGTGGATGGGGATGATTGGGAGGCCATGATGGTTAAGGGCAAAGAGGAAATTTGGCCAGGACACCTACTCTTTACGAGAAGTGCCATGGGAGTAACTAAGAATCATCAAAAGTAACTTCTTTACTAGATGCTGTCTCTATCTTGAAATGTAAAATGTCAGTATTATGCCTAAAAAAGGAAGTTTCACATGCAAGCAATATAAATATATGACACAAACAGGCGAGTAAAGCTATGGTCACACTGCACTACTTTCCCCATAGACCTCCATTCATATGCACCCAAATGCGTCAGACTGGAAACGCAGGGTCATGCGACAAGTTTCGCTGTTTGTTGCGTTGGAAAGTTCAAGCTTGGTGAACTCTGACCTGCGAAATCGCATCACAAGACTATGCGATACCAATCGAGGATCAAAACATGACCTCTGTAGACAGATTTTTTTTTTTTATATGGAGCAAAATGATCCTTTATATAAAGTATAAATACCATATGATCTGCTCTTTAGGTTTAAAGGTGCATACCAAACTGTTTAGTGGTGCTTAAGTAACCACTTATTACCTCTTCATACTAAAACAAGGCTGAGTTATAACTTGCGCACATCTGGTGTGAATATCCCCAGTCTGTCATAATACAATGACGAGAATAATAGGCTTATATGGTCCGTTTTCTGTTTAATATTCCCATTTAAAGCTCCTGTCTTCGTGCGAAGTGCAGTTGTGCTGATCTATGAACATCTCAATCTGTGGAATGCAGGACTTGAGCCAAACACTCCAGCACTCTACCATCACTCCGTCTTTCATCATCTTACATTCAAAAAACATTATTTACTCTGACAATTTCGCTCGCATTTCGTGTGACCCAGTGATTGTCTGAGTGTGTGCTGAAGGCCGTAACCCTGCTTTATAAAGTGAAAAATAACTGTTTTCCTTGAGCGTGCCAGCAAACACCAGTCATTAGAGCTGATAGGGATTTTTTTCTTTCTTTTTTTCTTTACTGGAGCTCAGCCAGTTTGGCTCCAGTAGCCAAAGAGATTATAAAGCTTTATAATGATGTAATGCAGAGGGAAGCTCTCAGTTCACTGGTGCTAAATCACAGATAGCGCGGTGGATCTCAACCTCTGTGGGTATACACACACACACACACACACACACACACACACATGCAATCTTTCTTACACACAATTGCACATTCTTAAAAAAAAGGTTCTTCAGTGGTTCTTCGGTGGTTCTTTAAGGTGGTCAGGGTGCTATATAGCACTTTTTCTGTTTAATGAACCTTTAAAGCACCATAAAGGTTTTTCAGTGGTTCTTTGGGGGGTTTAAAGTGCTATGTAGCACCAATACTACTGGTAAGCACTTGTTCTTATAGCTAATTCTCATAACTCTTATGCCGTTTTTATTTGCGGAAAGGGTAAAGTAACATTATGAGCACCTTAAAATATAGGTGCTATATAGCACCATTTGACAAAAGTACTATATAGCACCTATTTCTTTAAGGTGCTGTATAGCACCAAAAAAGGTTCCCCCCTCGTTACGACCAAAGAACCAGTTTTGGTGCTATTTAGCACCTTTTTTTTTAGAGTGCAGTAGGTCTGTCAGAAACAGGTCTGTACAATATATATAGTTTCAATACTTACAATACAATATGTGCATTCATTCATTCATTCATTTTCTTTTCGGCTTAGTCCCTTTATTAATCCGGGGTCGCCACAGCGGAATGAACCGCCAACTTATCCAGCATTTGTTTTACGCAGCGGATGCCCTTCCAGCCACAACCCATCTCTGGGAAACACATCCATACATTCTCATTCACACACATACACTATGGACAATTTAGCTTACCCAATTCACCTGTACCGCATATCTTTGGACTGTGGGGGAAACCGGAGCACCCGGAGGAAACCCACGCAACCACGGGGAGAACATGCAAACTCCACACAGAAATGCCAACTGGGCCGGCCAGGGATCGAACCAGCGACCTTCTTGCTGTGAGGCGAACGTGCTACTCACTACGCCACCGTGGCGCCACGCCCCTATGTGCATTCAAAATACTAAATTTAAAGTCGCAGTTCAGAGTCACTGCAAAGTTTAACTATAATAAAGAAAATGTTTATCATTTGAGTGTGTGTGGTTTAAGAGTCTGTGCTTTTCTAAACATTTAAAAGCGAGTATAAAGTATTCAGCCTTGAGGAATTAGTGTTTGTAGCTTTAGCAAAAACTAATTGTGTATAATTATTTATACAAACAAGCTTATGCAGTGTTATTTAATGAAGAGTTGTTCATTTTATTTTTTTCTTTGCTTTATTTTATCGTTCTAAGCTCATAATTAGTTTATTCTAATTTATGCAAATTCGTTCCCTTAGAAAATCTTCCTAATCCATCTAAAACTATAAATTAGTTTTTTTTTTTTTGTTCGAGTTGCATCCACTACGTAAAACATATGCTGGAATATGCTTCATTCCTCCATGGCAACCTCCATTATTAGAATATAAACCATGTCTCTTACGGAAATACAAAAACCCATTAGATATTTACATTATTATAAATATCCATATTCATTATGGGATCTGACATTATTTTAGGAGAGCAAAGCTTGATATCAACTCACCGAGGTATTATTTTTACAGAAACTCAACTCATTGTGTGGCTTTTGGTTGCAATTTTCAGTCTAAGGTCAACAGAATAAGCCACAAAGGTCTTTACAGAGGAGAAAAGAATGGGGACATGTCTGATTACAACCAAAAATTACATATATATATATATATAATTTAGTTTTAAATAAAAAAATAGCAACAGGTAGTGGAGATTACACAAAAAGTGCACTTGTTTGCAATGTTTACGTAAAATAACGACACTCTCATTATCAAAACTTAATGTGGACGTTTGTTTTTAAATAACATTTGAAATTTGAATTCGTTAATTAACTACATATTTCAGAAAGAGTCATAATTTGACATTAAATAAAGCCGTAAGTCTTAGTATCTGGACTTTTTTTTATTACTAGAACTATTGATTATTAATTTAAATATAACATTGAATTTAAATATAAAATTATATGTTTTAATATTATATGTTTGGCCAAAACAAATGTTTGACTTGTACTTAAATGTCAACAATGCAGATGAGGAGGAGCTAGACTACATAAACTGCTGAATTAAGGCATAACCATTGAACAAGAACTGTTCGTTTGGGCAGACCAAAAATGAAACCATCAGGATCCCTTAAATCTTTTTACATCTTTAGTCTTCAAGGTGTTTGGTTCTCAGACTTTTCTTAGGTAAAAAATCCTGAAACATGATCCTCGCTAAATAAGAATCATAAGCTGAACTGTCTTGAGTGAGATAAAGACTGTTTTTTATGGACAGTCCCATTGACAGATAGGTTGAGAGTGAGTTTTGAGGTACCAGCGCCAGCTCAAGTCAAGACAAAAGCAAGAAATCATGCTGTTAGCTGTTCCTGACAATGAGCAGGACAGACCAGAAATGGACTTAAACTGAACTCTCAAAGCATATGGCTGGATCCTAGAAGAAAAAGGTTGATTCTTACATCTCTGAAAGTTTATTATTTGAAAATCGCTTCAGACTGTAATTCTCCTTAAGCTGGGGTCACGTTTCTGTATTCTATGAGAATCAGAATACTTAAACTTTGTACGTATGCAGACACTATTCTTGAAAAAACAATGGCAGTTTCTACAGTACCGCATCCTTATAGCTAGTAAAATTACAACTACAGATATCAAAAATTTAATTATTTATATGAGTCATTGAAAATGTCTAGTTAAATATCACCATAGACTGCCATTCAAATTTAAATGTTGATATCAAGAATTGAATTCTTACTAGTTATAATTTGATCAAATCTAATTGTTGATATCAGGGAATTAATTGTTAATATCAACAATTTCAATAATTTTAATAAATTTGAACGTCACTAGTGACCATGAGCGTAATTACTGATAGTAAGAAGAGTTTTAGACAGATTATAAATTAGATATATTATGAAAGATAAAAATAAATTATATACATATCAGAAATGCATTGCCAAATATCAGAAATAATAAATATAACATGTTGAAATACATTTCCAGAATATCAAGAATTCACATTTCAATTGTATCAATTTAACTCTTGATATCAGTAATTTACATTTTTACAAGCAATTCAATTGTTGAAATCAATAGATATGGGCAAGTGCAACACAGTGGCGCAGTGGGTAGCATTGTTGGCTCACAGCAAGAGGGTCGGTGGTTCAAACCCTGGTTGGGTCAGTTGGCATTTCTGTGTGGAGTTTGCATGTTCTTCCCGTGTTGGCGTGGGTTTTCTCCGGGTGCTCTGGTTTCCCCAACAGTCCAAAGACATGCGCTTATTGGGTAAACTAAATTGGCCGTAGTGTATTTGTGTGAACGCAAGAGCGTATGAGAGTTTCCCAGTGTTGGGTGGGGCTGAAAGGGCATCTGCTGCATGATAACTTATGCTGGATAAGTTGGGGGTTCATTCCACTGTGGCGACCCTAGGTTAATAAGGGGACTAAGTCGAAAAGAAAATGAACAAACAAACGAAGAATAGACATTTCACTAGTAAACACATGAATCCCAATATCAAAAATAAAGGTCTTTACTAGTGAGAATTGCACTTTTGATATTTAAAATAGGAATTTGAACTAGCAAGAAATACATTTTGATATCAGCAATTAAATCTGAATGGAACCCCTATGGTGACATTTAACTAGTGTCAATCCAATTATAGATATCAAGAACTACATGTCATTACTGAAATTCCAGCTTCCAAGAATTAACAGTGTTACAAGTGTTACTACTGTATTTTTTACTAGTATAAATACACAAATTCACATCAAGAGATATACTGCTGACTAGGAGCACATCTATGGTGCCAATTTGATTTAGTCAATTCATTTATATTGCATGTTTTTGGATAGAGGGAGAAAACTGGGGAACCAGCCTGATCTCACGATAAAACGTAAGCATTTTACGTTTGGCCAGTTTAGTAGTTAATTTGTACGAATTCGTACAAGTTCAGTTGTATGAAAATGTACAATTTAAAAAAGGAGGCATGGCACCCAACCCCACCCCTAAACCCAACTGTCACTAGCCACTAAATCAAAAGTTCCGTAATGCCGTGAGATAGCGTTGGGGGAACCCAGGGGAAACCAACGCGAGCACAGGGAAAACATGTAAACTCCACACAGAAATGGACTTGAACCAGTGACATTCTTGCTGTGAAGCCAATAGTGCTAAATCACTGGGCCGCCTTGCCACCCAATCTAGGAAAAGAAGAAGGAGAAGGGGCCAAAGGGGGGATTTTGTTTTTTAAAACAAAAATAATTGTGGTATGAAAGAGGTTATTTATAGTGACTTAGGAATTGTCTGATTGGTAAATCATGTATTAGCTAATGCGGGACCAGCCGTGGTCAATCATAAGCACATGATCCTTTTGTACTTCAAATGTAATTCCTGATATCAACTATTTAAGGTTTGATAACATTTAAATTGTGGATATCAAGAATTTGAATGTTGATATCAAGAATTCATATCCTCAAAATAAGTAAAAGTCAGAAGAGCTTGACATGGTGACTGGCGACTGTTTAAATATAGTGGGTTTGTGGAGCCACAAATCCCAAGTGTAAACTGTGCTGAACCGAACCGCACCATTCCACACAGTGGAAAAGAGCCTAGACAGATCCTAACTTTCCTTTTTTTTTGCTATTACTTTGGTAGATGAACATTTATGGTGTCTCTGTTTGCTCTTTATCAATAAGACACACTGGGCGCCTCATATGCTTGTGTGTCTGTGTGTGTTCTGTGCTAATATTGACTCTGTCAGTTTGCTGTGAGCTCTGCTAATGGACTCTTCGCATTGCCATGTAAAGCCACATGGACTGAAGGGAAATGCATGGATGGCTTTTCTCCAGATGGGTTTCTCCAAAAACACCCTCTTCATTCAGCCAATCCCAAAATACTCCTGCAGTCTGCACATGCCAAAATGTCAACTGTCATCACTCACTAAACCTGGGGCATTCATTGGTCCATTTGTCCTTCACGAAAAATACTAATTCAAAACAGGTGCATTAAAGTACATTAAGCAAAGTTGTCATTTCTTTGGAACTATTTGTGAAATTTATTAGTAATTTCTGAAAGAAATTATCCCTTTAGATCACAAAACATTCATTCGTTCATTTTCTTTTCAGCTTAGTCCTTTTATTAATCTGGGGTCACCACAACGGAATGAACCGCCAACTTTTCTATCATGTGTTTTACGCAGCGGATGCCCTTCCAGCTGCAACCCATCATTGGCAAACACCACACACTCTCATTCACACACATACACTACAGACAATTTAGCTTACCCAATTCACCTACTGTATAGCGCATGTCTCCAGAGCACCCGAAGGAGACCCACGCCAACATGGGGAGAGCATGCAAACTCCACACAGAAATGCCACCTGAACCAGCCGAGGCTCGAACCACCGATCTTCTTGCTGTGAGGCAATTGTGCTACCCACTGCGCCACCACGAGGCCCAGATCACAAAACAATCATCACAAAAATTACTGAGACATCATCTTCTATTTGCTGTTGAGGGAAAATGCTTTCAAACTCCATACTTACACATGCTTACTATGTAAACTGCACTGTAAAAAATGTCCGTGATTTTAACAGTACAAGTCTGTATAATCTACGGTAAAAATCTGTAGAATTATTAACAGCTTATTTCTGTACAAAATACGGAAAATAACTGTAAAAGATCAAACCTTTGTTTTCGTGTCTGAAATCTCACCATACACCCTCATTCACTAGTCCCTAAATTA
>CAIGQQ010000480.1:310264-330381 GCA_903798035.1 Danio albolineatus
TAGATAGATAGATAGATAGATAGATAGATAGATAGATAGATAGATAGGTATAATTATTTTTAATACTAAATAAATTTAGCCTTTTTACTCAGACTTTCCCTCACAATGTCCCTTTAAATTCTCAGACTCAAATGCTCTAGGACAAGATTAAACACTTACAAAAAATATCTGGCGTCTGCAACATGCTATCTTTTTTTTTTTTTTTTTTTGCTCTTGGAGAGGTCATGGCACAGTTAAATACAGTCTAGACAGTAGGACATCGTCCCTGTCTCAGGGGCGTTGTGTCACACACTGACACTGTCAGCTAATCTCTTTCTGACACAGACAGAACATAACATTTTGTCACATTAAACTAAATGAGCCCTGTATAATCCTTCAGGAAAAAGCATGGTCCGTTCGGCACTGCAGGATTTCAGGAGTGAGTTAAGCTCATATCATAGCAATGGAGAGTTTCAAGAGGTACAACAATGAAAACACACACACACACATACATACACACACTGGCTCTAGAGAGCAAACTCAAATCCATGTCTCAATGCAATAACCCGTAAAACTGCTGTATGTTACTCTGAGACTGACACTTTTGTGGTTTTTATCGAGATCCTCTGTTCTACAATGATGCAGCATCTGAACTGATTCACAAAACAATAAATACTGAAAGAGTGAGATGTTTTGGCTGATCGTCTCTTCTGTTCTGTCCTGGGGATTAGCTAGGAATGAAATGCACCAGACGTTTATTTTCACATGCTCTTTGCATTGCTTTGGTGTTTGGTTCTCTATGATATGCAAGATAGTTTTAACAAAGTCTGTGCAGTACTGAAGTTCATTTCTGCTATGTAGTAGAAACACAATATTGCGTCAAAAGTCTGAGTCAAAACTGACAACAATTTAACAACAAATTAACAACATTAAAACGATCAAATTTAAGTCAAAACTATGAGGGGAAAACACTGTTACAGAGTAAAAGTTATCAGAAACTTTTGAAATTCAAAAGAAAGAAAATGTCATGAAAAGCTAAAATTATGAGTTAATAATTTGGTCATAATTGTGCACAAAGTCCAAGATATGAGATGTAATTAGATGCGATTAGAACATGCAAACTGTTAGCATGATTAGGTATTTGCGTAACACTTTACAATAAGGTTTGTTAGTTAATGCATTTACTAACATGAACTAATCATGAACAACACTTGTACAGCATTTATTAATCATAATTGGACATTTACTAATGCATTAATAAAGTCCATGCTTGTTAACATTAGATAATGCACCGTGAGTTAACATGAACTAACAATGAACAGCTGTATTTTCATTAACTAACATTAACTGACATGAACAAACACTGAAGTTAATGTATTGTTCCTTGTTTGTTAATGTTAGTAAATGCAATAACTGACATTTACTATTGAACCTTATTGTAAAGTGTGACCACTATTGTAAAGTGTGAATTATGAAGCACCAAATTTATAATTATGTCAGCTATCATTTTAAAATACAATGTCAAAACCCTCATAAAAAAGTATTTGGCTCAAGTTAACATGATGGGAAAAAATCTTAATTATGACACAACGTTGAAATATGAAATAAAGAAAAAATGACCATCAAATAAACTTTGAGATAAAACTTTAAAATGGGATAAAGGCCATTATGACAACTCGGAATTATCAGAAAATTTGAATACAAAAAGCAAAAATTATGAGATTTAATGAATTATGTGATAAATGAAAATAAGATAAATGAGATAAGGACAAGACTATAATACAAAACTTAAAAATATGAGACCATCAGATAAACAGGTAAAACTTAAAAATGAGATTTTAAAGCCATTACGACACAACATGTGACATAGGAAGCAAATTCTTATTCAAAAAGTAGAATATTATGACCTATAATGAAACTAAGACCGAAACTACGATACAAAAAGTTGACAAGTCAAAATTATGAAAGCTGTTTATTTATCTGATAAATCTCATTTATTTATGTACTCATATTTATCTCATATTTTTACTTGCTGATAAAACTTTGAGACACAACTTCAAAATGAGATAAAAGCCATTAAGACAACTCAGAATTATGAGAAACATATTATAATACAAAAAATAGAAAATATGAGATATAATTATAATTACGAGATAAATGAAAATGTGATTTTAGATGAAAATATGAAATAGTGAAAAAATGGCCATCAGATAAAACTTTGAGGTAAAACTTAAAAATGAGACAAAGGCCATTACAACACAACACAGAATTACAATAAGCAAATTCTAATACAAAAAAAAAATATGAGATTGAAATAATTATGAGACAAATGAAAATTAGATAAATGAGATAAGGTCAAAACTATGATGCAAAAAGTTGACAAGTTAAAATTATGAGAAAGATGAAATATGAGTACAAAATATATAGTATGAATTATAGTAAAAAAAAAAAAACTGCCCATCCATTAAAACTTAAAAATGAGATACAGCCATTGCGACACAACTTGGAATTCTAAGAAGTAAATTCTAATGCAAAAAGTTGAAATTATGAAAATAATGAATTAAGATTAAGTTGAATTAAGAGATCAATGAAATTAGATAAATGAGATATGGTTAAAACTATTATACACAAAGTTGAAATATGAGATGGTAAAAAAAAAAAAAAAAAAAAAAAACAGGCATCAGATAAAACTTTAAGTTAAAAAAAATAAAATGAGATTAGGGCCACAACACGGAATTACAAGAAACAAATTCTAATACAAAAAATAGAATTTATGAGATATAATTAATCTAAAGACCAAAACTATGATACAAAATGTTGACAAGACAAAATTATGACATTGTCAAATTATGTGATTTATTTATCTGATAGAGATTTATTTATTTACTATCTTATATTTCAACTATCTTATTTACTATCTTATATTTCTTTATGCTATATTTATTTGGTAAAACTTTGAGATGAATCTTCAAAATAAGATAAAAGCCATTAAGACAACTCAGAATTCTGAAAAAGCAAATTCAAATGAGCAATAAAGCAATAAATGAGATTCACTTTAAAAGTTGAAATATGAGACGACTTAAAAATGAGATAAAAGCCATTACGACACATCACGTGACACAAGAAGCAAATTCTAATACAAAAAGTAGAAATTATGAGATGTAATGAATTACGAGGTAAATTTAAGATAAAAATAGATAAATTAAATTATGAGGTCAAAACTACAATACAAAAAGTTGACAAGTCAAAAATATGAGTCATAATTACAAGATTTCTGTCAAAATTGGGAAACACCACACACACTCTCTCTCTTTCTATCTCTTTCTCTCTCTCACACACATGCACAATTCCAGAAAGCAAACTCAAATCCATGTCCGAATCCAATAACCCATAAAACCACTTTATGTTACTCAGAGACTGACACTTTTGTGGTTTTTATTGAAATCCTCTGTTCTACATTGATGCAGTAACTGAAATGAGTCACAAACAATAAAAAAGATGAGTGAGGCTGATCGTCTCTTGTCGACTCTCCTGGGGATTAACTAGGAATGAAACAAAGCTACCATTTATTTGCACATGGTCTATGCATTGACTTGGTGTGTGGTTCTCTAAAAATAATAATCAAGCTAGCTGCACAAATGTAATCACAGACTTTGTGCTATATCCAGGGCAATGTTTGCCATAAATAAATATGTATAAAGAAACAAAATCATGACTGCATTTATAAAAACCTTAATATTACATGAAGAATTTGAATAGTATGTAATATGTAAAAAAAAAAAAAAGTCTAACTGTCCTGAGATTTTTAAAGAGCCCCTATTTTGCATTAACAAAGGTCATATTTTGGTTTAGGGGGTCTCCAACAACAGTCTGATGTGTGTGCAAGTTCAAAAAACACTTTTATTGTCTTATAATATGCATTTATTTTGTAATTGTCCCAGCGACTCCCATATGAATCTTTTAGTGATTCATTTGTTCCCAAACCCCTCCTTAGTGCGAAGCTACTACGCTGATTGAACCGATGACCCAGTCTGTTGTGATTGATCGACTGCATTTAGCACGAGACAGAGAGAAATGCCCACCACGGCTACAATATGAAGTAGCAGAAAGGATGTGAGAGCCCACTGCAGGAGTGCAATAAAGCAATGCAGTTGAACAACAGCATATTACTCTACTCTTAAACTTAACCCCAAGTAATTATGACAAAAATTTAGTATTAATCCACAGAGTGGCAGAAGTTGAACTATTGTAAAAATTGACTGAGCTGATGGTGGCCATCGCAAAAGGATCATGATATCAGAAACGCATTTAAATCAGTAAAGGAAGCATACGTCATGTTTTTAACATGGTTTTGGACAAGATATATGAATAGCCCTATACAGATTTAACCTGAGAGATACAGTGCAAGCACTGATCTATAATAGATATATGATTATGAGCCGTGCGGCGATTATTACAACTTATAACACAATTAAACACATATTTTGCAAACTACACAAAACGAGGCAACAATTTTAAATCACACTTACATGTTATGATCCGGAGGAAGAAGAAACTGGTCCATTTGAACTGTAAAAGTTACTGACAAAGTCCCTGTCAAAGTCTCACAAAGTCACATAGCCTCTGCTGCTCCTTTAATAGCAAACGGCCGGCAAATCGCACGTTGCAGCGTTGGTTATTGTGTCAATCATCAGAAAAATGACAGGAACAAACACAGCACTAGGTTTGCTATACTGTGGTATTGCTGTTAAAATTAACTTTAACCCCTTATTCCCCGCAGCCGAATCTCCATCTGACAATGACAGTCATCTTCATGTCATGATCAGTCCTGTGATCTCCTGCGCCTCCGCTAGTGTCTGAAGGGAATGCACGTTCACATTTTACCGGAACTGGAACTACATATTTGGTGATGTACTGTGTCGACGCGATCAAGCAAAAGATCCAAACACAACTTGATTCATTCATTCGACTCCTTTGCTAAAGAATCAATAATTTTAGTAGTCAGTGCACTTTTCGATTTAAACCTCAGCTAGATGTTTTCATTCAATTAATGCTGTGTTACACACTGCATGGAAGGACATTTTCAAAAAACCCTAATAGGGACTCTTTAACTGTCTTGGCCAACTTTTTTCATTATGTAATAAGTCAAATTCAACTTTCTACAGTATCTTAATCTCATAATTGTTTACTTCTGTCTCATAATTTTGCTTTATGAAACAACTTTGAACTACCAACGCACGATTGAACCATATGGTTCTGGATACAATTGTCGGTTTTGAAGGTTGATTCAGAGTTGATTCTCTTTAGCTTAAAAGCTTATATTTACAACAATCTGCCAAAATTACAGGTCAAGAAATGCGCTCTCTTACAAAATAGTGTGGCTAAACATCACTTTCACTGACGAATGCATCACTGTCTGTTTAGCTCTGCCAACTTGACAGTTGACTCTGACAACTTGTTTTTAAAAATCACAGTAGCATCTATACTGTACATGTTTGAGGCTTTAGGACCCAAAATTGATGCAATACATAATAAAAATAATAAAAATGATAATAATATTATTAAAAATAATAATAAAAAAATAATAATAAAATAAAATAATCAAATAAAATCAAATAAATAGCAAAACTGTGGGCACACCAATACCACTGAGCATTTGCTTTCGACAATCCACCACCTGTTCACACATTGAAGACGGAGTCAAATGAGGACAGAAAGTAGCCTATTAATTCTACAATATGTTGTTACATGTTGATGTAAAAATTGGAAAACATTTTAAGTGGACCTCAGAGAACAACCCAAAACCCCTGACGCCTTTGAAGTGACCAATTGTAAACGGACCAATATTTCACCTAAACAAAACCAAACTGTGCACTAATGATCAATTTCCAGCTCCATTCCTGTCCAAGATTGGATTAAATAAACACTTCAGATTTCAAAAAGCAATTCAGTATATGACGTCTAAGTTAGGTGTGTCTGAGGAAGTGGAGGAGGACAACCAAGTTTCTTCCCGTCAATTTACCATTGACATTGATTCTCAGTTTAATTTCCTATATAAAACACAAACAGCAACAGTAACGCAAAACACTGCCCTGTTATTTTTAAGCGTGTGGATGAGTGCTTTGTTCCTGTGCTTGCGGTGAGACAGACGCTGGATGAGAGTTCACACTGAAGTGGAAGTTGATCTGAGACGCATTTCCACTGATATCATCAGAATCTGATGTTCGCATGGCATGAGAAGAGAAAGATGTGTCTCCTGTGTTTCCTCTGAGGAAGCAAGGGAGGCTGTACCTAAAAAAATGAAAGAAAGGGTGAGAGAAAATAGCAGTAAAAATAGCAATATTATTTTTAAAGTATCATGTTTTGTTTGTGTATGAAGGGTTTATTCACAGAGCACACTTTTGATGTGTTGCCATATCCACTTATTTTAGAATAAGCGACCCTTATCTTTGGGCTTAACAATACAAAATAAAGTAAACAGATGATGTTTAATATTTAATTTTGTTGCTAATATCAATTATAAATACAGTATACTTTAAATGTAACACTAAAATGTACATCAATGATGAGAAAGACAACCCTTTAAAAAGAACCATAGTGCGGTCAACAAACATAAAACAAAAAGTGAAGTGTCATTCAGGGAACTCTGGGAAGTCAATTTACTGTTATTCACAATATTCATTATATAAAAAATACTGTAAAAAATAGGTTACAGATTTTGTCAGTAGCATGTTTACAGTTTTTTAAACGTTAAAGTCACTGCCATTTTCACACTGCTTTAACTTTAACTCAAAACTGCTTAAAGTAAGCACAACAAGCATTGCCATTTTGCTCAAAAATCTAAAATCACAAACATGTTTATAGTAAGTGGAGTGCGATTTGTTAAGAATTCACAAACAACCATTCATTCATTCATTTTCTTTTCGGCTTAGTCCCTTTATTAATCCGGGGTCGCCACAGCGGAATAAACCGCCAACTTATCCGGCATTTGTTTTACGCAGTGGATGCCCTTCCAGCCACAACCCATCTCTGGGAAACACATCCATACATTCTCATTCGCACACATACATTATGGACAATTTAGCTTACCCAATTCACCTGTACCGCATGTCTTTGGACTGTGGGGGAAACCGGAGCACCCGGAGGAAACCCACGCAACCACGGGGAGAACATGCAAACTCCACACAGAAATGCCAACTGGCCCAACCGGGACCTGCCCCAACCGGGGATCGAACCAGCGACCTTCTTGCTGTGAGGCGAACGTGCTACTCACGCGCCATCATGTTCTGCATGTAATTTAATGAGTGTTGTAGCACATTTTATGTGGAGCAATTATCATTTTTAACTAACTTTAACTAATTAGCTTGCAAATGGTTGTTTATTAAAGTCTATTTATAAAAGCACACATTAAAGGAATAGTTCACCCAAAAATTCTAACTCCGGGCATACTCTCACTAGACACGGTTGCCTTGAACCATGCCGATTGCAGAAGCGTGCCCATCCCCCCTCCTCTCCTCACCAACAGTCTGCACTCACACTGAGCCGGAGCACGCTTACGCCAATGATGATGTGACTGTTCAATTTAGCACAGTGGAGCTTGCTTTAGTTATATCGTTTTAGTCGTTTGGGATGCAGTGACATGCAGTCAGATATTTTGCTGAACAGATCCACCACAGATCCACCACGTTCATAAATTAACATGAAAGTCCTCGTGCTGCACGTATTAGAAGGTAACCTACGACAGTTTGCGTTAATGTGAAAGTAAGAATGGTTAATAAATCCATATGAAACAGTCCCTTAAAAATGACACTGTGTCATCAGTTTCACGCTCAGGCAAGCTTTGCACTGACTCTACAATTGTACCACACCAAAGCCCAACTGAACCGGGCTCTGGCACACCTCTTCCAACCGGGCCAGGGCTGGCCAACTAAACCGCACCTAGGCCTGATTTAGTGCACCCAACAGTCAACTTTATCAAATGAAATAAGTGTAGTTAACTCAATTTACTGAAAGGTAATTCTACTCATTTGAGTAGAGTTTTAGAAAATTTAGCTGATAAAAAGCCATAACCAAAAGATGGTTACAGCTTGAAATACCTCAAATTAGTGACTGGTTTGACATAATTTCTTAAATCTCTGAGATGGAGAGGCTAACAATGAACCATCTTTTACAGACTGAGGAGTTTAACGAGACATGGAGAAAATGGGTAGAATATATTCTTCCATTAAGACCAGATTTATTATAGAATGTATAGTCAGAAAGATACGAATTTTATTTTGTTTATTTTGTGTATTATTTTTTGTAATGAGAGAAGACATAAAATAAAGACAGTGAAAAGAACAATACCTATTTAAACAAATAAATAAATAATCTGCATTTAATATTCTAAAAGTACCATCTTCACAGTTTCATTTATACATAGTTTAGGTAATAAAAAAAAGAAAAGAATAGGGTAGACTGGGTGCCATAATATGGTTAAAAAAAGGTACACAATTGAATTGTGACTGAAAAGCAACAAATCAATTTTATCTGTTTCCTTATGATGACATACAAAACAATTATGAATGTATTGGTTTTTTTTTCTTGTTTCTTATGATGTCCTTGCATCATTAATGTAACTTCCATACTTTATTTATGGAAATTGTGTATTTTATCATTTTATTTATTTCTACAATTTCTGGATTCTGATGTTTGGTTGTTTTGTGTATTTATTGTGGAAAACCTTATATACATTACATCTGTATGTAAATTTGGAAACTACAATAAAAAACTAAAGGAAAAAAAAGAAAAGAAAAGAAGAGTTTTAAACTCAGTGTTAAAGGTAATGAGTTATTTAAATTATTCATTACATCAACTTAAATGGAGTAAGTTTATAGTACTCATATAGATTAGTTTAACTCAAATGGTTTGTAGCAATCTGCTTCCTCAAACGGTTTGAGTTGCCTTAAATTATTAGGTTTTACAGTACTCAGTTGGTTTGAGTACTCTTCATTTATTGGGTTTTACTGTGCTCAAATTGCTTCGTTTACACAAATGGATTAAGTTCACAGTACTCATTAGGATTAATTTTTGAACTTAAATAGTTTGTTGCAATCGATTTCCTCAAATGGTTTGAGTTTCGCTAACTTTTGGGGCTTTATAGTGTGATGCCCCATTAACACGAGGCTTCATCGTCAACGCTTGATAGAGGTTGTCTGAAGTTGGGGAGTTTCTTTCTTTTGCTGAAAACAAAAGAAGGTATTTCGAAGAAATCTACAAAAAAACTTTCACCACTGACATTGATAGTAGAGAAAAAAACATACTTTGGAAGTGGGTATAGACTTTCAGGTGTTATATCGTTAAAAAAAAACTAAGAAACTCACACAGGTTTGAAACAAGCAAAGGGTGAGTACATGAAGACAGGATTTTCATTTTTGGGTGAGCTTTCCCTTTAATGCTGTAATACCTTTAATACCTTCTGTATTCTGAACCTTTTAAACCTATTCAAAATACAACACTGCACTTTACTATTAAAAAGCGGATCAAATTAGGAGATTATAAAGAAGTTGAATGTACAAGGAATATATGTTTCTATATAAGTTCTACCAACCACTCTTGTATACACACTTTGTATACACTAACATACATCACATTTCATTAGTTTTTCTCTTTAGAACTTTGTTTTAATGTTTAAAGACTAAAGTTAAAGTTTATTTTGATAACTGGCCTATGAAGTAGTTTGACAACTTGCTTCAATATTTCTTTTCTGATCGTCTTTATTTTATACCTAAAATTATGAAATTCCACATACAAATAAAAGACACAACTATGCGGTTTCCTCTGCATACTGAGCCAGTAATCAGTGACACCATCTGATTATGAAAACAGAAAAACTGGAGAGAATACCAAGATCTTAAGGTCAAACATTTTGAAACATTTCCCTCATGCCTGACAAACACAATATCTCAGAGCCTAAAGTACTGCATATCATATTGTCTGAATTAAAGAGCACAATGCAGTACCCAGAGCAGCCACATGGCGGAGCAGCACATTGGAAGTATTCTCAATGAACTCAAAGGTTTGTGTTTCTCTTCTAATGTTATTAATCTTTCATCCCTAAAAACAAGGTCATGCCGTCCAACTGTCAACTGGTGAAAATGAAAAAAAGCACGATGAGGGATCTAAATGTTTGCTTTCTTTGAACGCATGAGAAACTGATGTTTATGAGAAGACAACAAAAGCTGTAATCTGACCTGAAGCTGTTTTTACTGAGAAGCTGTTTTTGTTTTGTTTCTCAGTGAGCCCGGTAGAGAAAAAGAAAAATACAAGCCTTAATTAGTTTTAAAATCTTCGCTTGAGAGTTCCAGTATGTTGTCTTTGAACAATGATGTTTCTGGGGAGATTACGACTGATGCCAAAGACACAAATGCAGACCATATGCAGCATGTGAATGTGGTTACATGTACAGTATGTGCGTGTGTGTGTGCTTGTTTGTTTTCTGCTCTTCATCAGTTTATGACACAATAGGAAGTTCACAAGCTTCTACAAAAGGCTTATATATATATATATATATATATATATAGAATAACAAACCAAAAGGAAATGACAAAATTGAACTGTGTGGCTGAATACACTTCACAAATTCTGCATAAATACACTACTTAAGATCAGTGCAATGTAGATAATGAAAACCAAACTCAAAAGCAGTTCACACCAAACTGAAAACTGACATCATTTACCTTTGTCCTGTTCCAGACTATTTTTTGCTCCACTGCAGTTCAATTAAGCACAGAAGAAGAAAAAAAAGATTTTTAACTAAATGTCCATGCTGCTCTTTTCCGAAATGTGTTTGCTCACACTTGAAGTTTGATTTTCTTCATTTATTTAATTATTTTGAAAATGTTACATTCAGTACTGGTTAAATCAGCATCAACATAATCACAATAAGAGCTTATAACGTGTAAGAAGGAGTCATAAAAGTGTTAGTCACACACACAAATGAATATCTGCTTCTTGCAGACATGCTTCCGATTCCTACTGAACTATAATAGGCAACTTTATGACTGTGATGAGGAAACAGATATGTTTGAGCTTTCTGAAAGATTTATGGTCTCATCTTATGCGTGTAGTTTTTCATTCATTTAGATGTATTTGGTCTGTGATGCTTTAATATTTCAGTCAATGACAAAAGAGTTTATAAGAAAGGGGGCATCTTTTCAGAGGTTTCTCTCTGTCCACTTGTTGCAATTCAGGGTTCAAATGAGTGTTCTTACTCAAATGTACCACACTAGGAGCGCAATCACACCAGATTATATTTTAATTAAACCAAATCTGCCCACAAGCCATTATAGTAATTGAAGAATGGGGACCAAAACATATATTAAAAATGGTCCGTTTAATGAAAGTGCCATATTTAAAAATGAGTAGTAATATTTGATATGTAAATAAACCACTTTTGAATCAAATCTTTTTCAGTTAACTGATCCACCTGTTTAACTGTTCTGTTCAAAGTGATCCAGTTTTCAATTTTAACTTACTGTTTCAACAATAAATGTAATGATTATGAACATTTAGTAAACTGGTTTTGTGAAAATACAACAATAAACAGTATAAAACCAAAGGTTTTGATATTTTCCTTTAAAAAATTGAATTGAGGTGTTCCAATCATGACAAAGACTGTCTACAAGCATCTGCAAAAGAAGGAGCTTTTTAAAAACAGTTCAAATTCAGCCCATATATATTGTTTGCAACAAAAAAAGTAAATCCATTGAATATTTTTTTTTCAGTTTGCCATGATAGGTTGCCAACTGTTCAATAAGCCATTACCTCACTACTAAATATTCCATGGTCAACTGTTCATGATATTGTAACAAAGTGAAAATAATTGTGAACAACAGTAACTCGTCCCAGGCGCCACGGTGGCGTAGTGAGTAGCACGTTTGCCTCACAGCAAGAAGGTCGCTGGTTCGAGCCTCAGCTGGGTCAGTTGGCATTTCGGTGGAGTTTGTATGTTCTCCATGTGGTTGCGTGGGTTTCCTCCGGGTGCTCCGGTTTCCCCCACAAGTCCAAAGACATGTGTTATAGGTGAATTGGGTAGGCTAAATTGTCTGTAGTGCATAAGTGTGAATGAGTGTGAATGGATGTTTCCCAGAGATGGGTTGCAGCTGGAAAGGCATCCGCTGCGTAAAACAAATGCTGGATAAGTTGGCGGTTCATTCCGCTGTGGCGACCCCAGATTAATAAAGGGACTAAGCCGAAAAGAAAATCAAATGAATGAGTAACTCGTCCCTGAAGTTGTGGGTCATGTAAATTCGCAGAGCAGAATCAGCGCATGTTGACAACTTTCTGCAGAGTCAGTGGCAACAGATGTCTAAACTTTGAGAAAATAACTCTTAATGTTGCAGTATACCAAGGCGTTTTGTACAAATTCATGCCCCCAATTGTCCTAACAACAGTGCATAAAACCAGGATTTATGAACACATACAGGGTTCAACACTAAGGATTTTTTCTACTGGCTCGATTGGACCAGTGGTTCAGATTTTGACTTGCCCTGCCAACATTTTTCACTGGCCCCACCAAAAAAAAAGTTAATTGCTATTTCTTAGCCACATATTTTAAATAAAGTGTCAAAAATAATTTCTAAAAATGTTAAGGAAAATGTGCAGATGTTTTATTGCAAAACAAAACCTGGCTGACTTAAAAATGACAGCAAGACATCACAAAACAGACATTTTCTTTTAGCCTCATAATTTGATATTGCCATCATGTTGTCGTCTTTTCGCTGCACTGGTTTTTACCAGGTTACGGAAAAAAATAACGGACTCACAACATCCAATCAGATAAGAGGAACCAAAAAAGCAATATGGTATTTACGACTTCACAGAGAAGGTAGCGTTCAAATACTTGAAAGCACAAACTATATATGACTATATACAAGACTATATATGCATGCAATTGACAAATTGACAAAAATAGTTGCAGACAAATTAAAATTTAGTGACAAGGCAGCACTGGCCTGAACAGGCCAGTAATGATTCTGTCTACTGTCCCGAGCATCTCTCTCACTGTCCCCAGGCCATCGGGCAGTCCTTATTGTTGAGCCCTGACATGGATGAGCACACTTGCTGTGGATATAACTGACTGGCCTGCACAGAGTCCAGACCTAAACCCAACAGGAGACATTTGGGATGTATTTGAGCAGAGATTGTGAGCCAGACCTCACAAAGGCACTTCTAGATGGTACAGTAGAATGGTCTAAAACAACCATTAACACATTCCTAAAACCTTTTGGAAAAAGTAGAAGCTGCTCATTTGACTAGAAACTGCAGTCAAATGTATATTGAAGCTCATTCTAATAGTTTCACAAAAAACATAGCCTAACATGCATAGTTCCAATAAGCCTGGGTTACAAAATTCCATTGTAAGCACTCTTAAGCTGAATTGAACTACTTTGTAAAACCAGGGGTAGTGCTGCTATCACAGAGAAATCAACTTCACTACAATTAATTCCTCCATGATTAATCTTGAGTAAAAAGGAAACTTCTGCATCTCATGTAAGCATCCACTCATATTAGAAATGCTCCACAAACATTAAACTGAATTTGTCTGCCATCTTTATACAGTATGTCCCAGGTGTGGTTTTTAGGCTGCCTGTTAATAACACAGACATTGTCTATTCTAACTGTACAGCAGACAGAAAGAGAAATCATGTGGCAGACTAGCAACACTGTGAGATCTGAATCTCTCTTTAGCTCGGAGTCTTGAAGTCAACTGTGACCTGTGCTGAGAGTCTCAGAGCCAGAGAATGTGAAGAGCCTGCCAATGAGAAGTGTGTATTCCTCATCGTGGAATAATTCAGATGGAATGAAGAAACAGCAAAAATTCAACAATACTCTTATGCTGACATGTATCACACTGTATTAGAGAAGTTAATATGTGCTGTGTCCTGCTGTCTGACATGATATCCAAAAACTTTCGAGCTGTAGAAGAGCATTTTCAGCATTATGGATCTGACATTTGCAGTAAAAACCTAAAACAGAAATTCACATAGAAAGCATACGCTAGCATTATATTGAAACATCCGTTTATATTTTCAAGAACAACTGATCACAGACTTAAGGGACCAGAAAAACATTGATCTGAAAACATGTTTTGTTCTTTAAATGGGGAAAATAAACCTGTGTTATGGATGTGACCAAAAGTTTGCAGTATACAACTTACTTTGTAGAAAATCTGTGAATTAAACTGCACAACTTTATCAGAAATAATGCTGATCAAAAAGAGTTGGCTCACTCTAGAACAAACATGATTGAATAGATTTTATTTAATATTTTTGCATCTATGAGAAAAAAAGTGTCGTTATGTGACATCTCTCTGTTATGAATGTGACAGATGTGAAACTGCCACAAGTGGATTTTGTAAATCAATTAGTTTGAAAACATTGACAGAAACATTTTTGAGTATTTCTAAAGTACTGTAAAATACTTGCTTACACAAAGAAATGGTTTCCATATTTTGGTCAAAACTTTTTTTTTTTCATGACAAGTTGACATTTGCATGGAATTGCTCAGAAGTATCTTGTAATTTCCTAAACAAGTATTACTTACGCAGTTTGTTTGCATAATATAAACAAAAACCTATAGAAGTAGGTCATGCAGTCAATCAATCAATACCAATAAATCAATCACCCCATGGCATTGCAAAATTGTATGACTTAAAGAAACAGTGAAAGAAAAAAAAATGCAGTACAAAAAAAAAACTGCACAAACTAAATCAAAATGGACAAACATGCAAAAAAAGCTTTTTTATTATTAATTATTAATTAATTGACAAATTACCTAATTAAAAATGTTAGAAAAATAAAAATAGGATCTTAAATCTACCAAAGGAGGAATTAATAAATCTAGTCAATTTATCATTATCATAATTACTGAAGTAAAATGTAAAAGACAAAAATTCATAAGAATGATATAATAAATTGCATAAGATAAAAAAAATCAATTATGACATACTGTGATGTGATCATAATAAAGACACTCAAAATTATGATTTTTCTTTCAAGTTGTTTATAATTGCATCAAATTTAAAATTAATCTTTAGTCAGAAAAAAGCAACAAGGACAGAGAAGATTATTATTATTATATTTCTTTTTGATAATATTGTCATAATTGCAATTTATACTAAACAATAACTATTATATACTGCACAATATTTATCACCATCAAAAGTCAAAAAGATTAAGTTAAAAGTGAGAACAGTTGTGTAAACCATGACTGGCATTATGAGAAAACACAATTCTTACTTAATGTTACATGGTTTTTATGTAGATTATGCTTACAATTATGGCTTAAAAAAATATAATTATTATATAAAAATTTAACTTATGATTGTGAGTAAATTAAACAGTAATTAAACAGCAATTAAACAGTTGTGAATAGAGAAAAAAGGTCAATTATAATTATCAAAACTGATTATTAGTCACAATAATATGCCATAATTGAAATGTTAGATTTCAAATGGTCAAAAAGAAGTCATTTAACATTTAATTATACTGTTTTTGTTAGAATGTGTGATAATTTTTATGTTTTCGTTTTAATTTTGAGTTTACCTCACATGCACACTGTAAAAAAAATCTAGCTGCCTTCAATTTCTTTGTTGTATCAAAGGAACTTTGCAAGTCATCTCAACTCACATCAAACAAACTGACTAAAAATATTGAGTTAAACTTTGTATAACCTAAAGAAAATTAGTTGAAACCAGAACCAGGGGGTAAATGTTTATAAGTGTTAAAAAAAGCAGAAGTTGGAAACAAATATTGTGTATTGTATACAAAAATTGTATCCAACGAATGCTTTTAACTTGTGTTCAATAAGTAAAGTTTATAAAAATAAGTTGAAGTAACTAAAACATTTGTTGTCATGGCTTTGTTATTTTTTATTACTATTTGTTTCATTTATTTGTTAGTTCGTTTATTGATTCATTCATTCATTCATTCATTCATTCATTCATATAGTTACCTTAAATGAACTTTCACAGAACTCTAAAAAGCATGTGTGGTATCATGTCTTACTTTTATTTTAATTAAATAAGTTCACATTACTCTTAATTGAGATGACATTGAGATAACTTATCTTTAATCCTGTATTGTACCTCGACTCCAAAGACAGGAAGTTGGCAAACAGGAAACAGACAAGGGCAAAAGTGTTCACTGACGTCTGTTTTTAGAGTGCACGATTGGGAAATGAAACGTGATGATATCTCACGCAGACGCAAAATTAGATCAGGCCTGCTGCTTCCTTGAATACATGACTACAAATGCTATTCCTGACAGAACATGTCCAGATTTAAAATGCCAAAATGAGTTTAAAGGAAAAACTCAGGTCAGGTTAACCCAAATATGAGTGAGCAAATGAATCACCTCACTTAGATAACACGGGCACAAAACTCTTTTCTTCAGTCTGGATGACTAAACGCTATATTTAACACACATTTCTATATAAAAAAATAATAATAATAAAAAAACACATTTCCATTAGAGATTTCATTCATATCAGTGATTTCTAGTTATTTTTAAGTCTAAATCTTCTCAGATACTTTCATATTTGAACATATTCTTGAAGTCCATGTGTAATGGGGAGATTTTCATTACAGTATATTGATGTACTGTACTTTCACATGAAATTGAATTTCGGGCAGAGCTTTTTTTGAGCATCTTTTCCTCATAGCAAACTAATGGTAAGAGGTGCATGGTTAAGAACATTGTATCTGAAACTATCAAATTGACGTCAAGAGAAAGATGGCATTCCAAATCCGGATTTTTACATTGGACGCTTTTCGCAAGCTGCTGTGACACATTTAACGGTCGTCGTACATCATAATGTAATGGGTAGCACAAATGTGCTGTTGATGCTGCCATTCACTCTGCAGATCCCTCACACTGCCCCATACTGAATGTAACCCCAAACCATGACTTTTCCTTTTCCAAACTTGACTGATTTCTGTGAGAACCTTGGGTCCATGCGGGTTCTGATAGGTCTTCTGCAGTATTTGTGATGAGTGGGATGCAGTTCAACAGATGATTCATTGAAAAAATCTACCTTCTGCCTCTTTTCCAAATGACCAACTAGAAGTCAAGTTATTATTCGTTGCTCTTTCAACTGGGATCAACGACAAGACTTTTGTGAGGTATAGTGTACAGTTATGGTGATGCAAGTTAACATACTTTGAAAGATGACACTAAAGCAGACGTTTTTTGTTGTTGTTGTTGTTGTTGTTGTTTTCAGTGGATCAAACTTACACAGATTAACTATTAACCTAAAGAATAATATTGTGTACTATCAAAATAATACATTTTGATTTCACACAGACTTTAAAACTCTCAGCTCAACTGGGTACAATATAGATAGGTGGAAATAATGGTAAAAAAAGGTCATAATAATGACAGTCAAAAGTTGAAAAGGTGGCACAGTGGGTAGAACAATCGTCTCACAGCAAGAAGGTCGCTGGTTTGAGCCTCGGCTGGGTCAGTTGGTATTTCTGTTTGGAGTTTGCATGTTCTCCCTGTGTTGGCGAGGGTTTCCTTCGGGGGCTCCGGTTTTCCCCACAAGTCCAAAGACATGTGGTATACAGTAGGTGAATTAAGTAAGCTAAATTGGCCGTAGTGTATGTGTGAATGAGTGGGTATGGGTGTGTCCCAGTGATGAGTTGTAGATGGAAGGGCATCCGCTGCGTAAAACAAATGCTGGTTAAGTTGATGGTTCATTTCACTGTGGCAAACCCCAGATTAATAAAGGGACTAAGCTGAAAAGAAAATGAATGATACAAGGCACAAATACAGAATAAGCCCTAATAAATGACAGAAAACTATTGTCTTTAATAATGATTCCGACTTTGTCATCTGATCAGTGCGTGTTGAAATTAAAACATAGCTATGATAACTGTATTTAATTACATCTATGACCTATGACACAATTATGAGATTTGTTTATTATTACAGTATTATGATGATATGTTACAGAAGTCATAGAACATCATAATTAAAACAGTTATCGAAGGTGAGATATGTCGATTAGGTCAACTATGATCATTCACAAAAAAAAAAAAAAAGCTAAACTCACAATACTCACATTGGACCCTTTTTGCAAGACTGTTTAATAGTCTTCGTAATCTTAAACCCTTGAAAGATTTTTATATTTTGAATATTTTTTTAAAGGGATGTACACTCATAGGTATGTATTATATCATCTTTGTATCAAATTACAAAAAACACTTGTGTGAGGCATTTGAAATACAGCATCAGTGGGGGAGACAGTAAATTCGATGTTGTTCTCTTTTCATGCTGCATAGTTAAGTTTTCATTTATTATTTCAACAAGCAGGATTGCAAAAATCAAAAAAAAAAAAGAAAAAAGATTGTAGTACTCTCCCATTCACTGCGTTCTAGGTTTACTCAACTATGACAACTGAGAAACTACTGAGAAACCTGTAAATGTGAAAAAATATACAGTACTTATCAAAACCCTCGGCTCGCTATGTTGCGGGAGCTCTGGCTTTATATGCTGCTGAAAAATAGCCGCTCTAATGAGAACACTGACTGTTTCTTTTACAGCTGACCTCTATCTGTTAATCATTAAAATAACTTCCAGATTTTCCAGGAATTATTCTTCAGCTTCCCTGAAGGACAGCTGTAAAAATGTACACTCGAGACGCACCTCAAAACCCCCTTACCAACAGTGACGTCTGGTCAGGGGGATATTTAAAAGGGCTGCTTTTCATTTAAATGGACTGGACATCATGTTGAAATACAAAAAACTTTGTCAGGGGACATAGACAAATACAAAAATAAAAGAGGTGTAATGGCATATGTACTGTACTTTTCACAGAGACAGAGTTGGAATCATGTTCAAAATCGTAAACTTGGAAACTCATTCATGCCACCATAACACGTTTGCTGTTTAAATTTATCGGCAAAAAAAATTTGTACCCCAACTGCTGTGGGGACGTTGCATTTACATTATTTTTTTATGAAAATCAGGTCAGAATCCAACGTTAGGCTGACGTCAATGTGCACCACCCAACCTACTGTAAAATCAACGTCTAATGATGTTACAGATGTTGTGTGAACATTACAACTATGACGTCTATCAGGCATTGAATTTTGGTTGCCATAGCTAACAAATAAATGTCAGTATTTGATGCCAATATGACGTTGGTTCAAGATGTTGGCTCGACGTTGGATTTTGGTCACCTGATGTCTCGCCCTAAATCAAACATCTTATGACGTTGTGCGCCTGCTGGGTAGTCTAAGTAATAATTTACACCTTTTATTACCTGCCTATTATTAAGATATTAACTGTTTATTAGCACTTATAATGAGTGTGATCCTATTTTACATCCCTAAAATAGGATCACACTCATCATAAGTGTTAATAAACATCCTATTTTACATCCCTAATCCTATCCAAAATCTAAACCCAGTTTACAAACAAGCAGGTCATCCATACATATACTGTATGTGTAAATAAAAACAATAAAGTAATTAAGTGTTTAGAAGAACAACAATATTATTTTCAAGCGTATCATATCTATAATTTTCAAAATAAAGGATCTTTAATGGCCTTTCCACAGAAATATTCTTTATCGGCTAAAAAATGGTTGTTCTAAGACATTTCTGCAAAAAATCCCATTTCGATATGTATTTATAGAGAGTACAGAATGTGTAATCTACAACACCAGCAGAACCAGGTCAGGCTGACAGGAATAAACTTGCCATCAAAAACTGCATCAGCACCCAAACAATTTAACAGTATTAAAATGCAACACTACCGGCAGCACTGAAATGAGATTAAAACAACTAATATAGTTGTGGGTTATTATGAGTAAATCTTTTCCGGTGCTTTCAGTTTTATTGACTTCACTGAGGGCTCATCCTCCCACACACACACACACACACACACACACACACACACACACACACACACACTTCCAGAGAGCTGGAATGAGCTTAGTGCATGAAACAGCCTGTGTCTGATGCGTTCAGCACTTATTGTCTGGAAATAGAGACGTTTTTGGGATCATTTTTACATGAGCTCACATTCATGTTATCTTTTCTGGGGCTTAAACTCAACACATGAGGGTTTTTTGACCTAAATATATATATA
>CAIGQQ010000480.1:361322-392962 GCA_903798035.1 Danio albolineatus
AATAATAATAATAATAATAATAATAATAATAATAATAATAATAATAACAACAACAACAATAACAACAACAATAACAACAACAGACAAACTAGACTCTCCAGAAAAAATATATATATATATATATTATATAATTATTATTATTATTATTTTATTTTTTTTAATCTAAAATGTGGTCACCGTGGTCATATTTTGTACTTAAGTACATTATTGACAATTTTAAAATATGATTAAAATACACAATGTAAAAAAGTATTTATTTTACTAAAACACACTTTAAAATGGCCATTTCTGCAATAGAATAAATTGTAGTAGTAGTAGCTACTACTACTACTACTACTACTACTAATAATAATAATAATGATAATAATAATAATAATAATAATAATAATAATAATAATAATAACAACAACAACAACAGACAAACTAAAGACTCTCCAGAAAAAAATAAATAAATTATATATATATTGTTATTATTGTTATTATTTTTTGTGCTACTACTTCTACAATTTATTCTTTTACAGAAATGGCCATTAAAAAAAAATATATATATATATATAAGTAAAGTAAGTAAGTATTTGACTAAAATACACTTTAAATGTCCATTTCTGCAATTGAATAAATAGTAGTAGTAGTAGTAGTAGTAATAATAATAACAATAATAATAATAATAATAATAATAATAATAATAAGAAGAAGAAGAAGAAGAAGAAGAAGAAGAAGAAGAAGAAGAAGAATATTAAATAGATAATTGCAGCATAAAAAATTGGAATTAAGAGAAGTAGATCACTCTGACTATTTTGTCTTTCTCAGAACTGTGATTATGTCTTCCAATTATATGTTTTTGGCCTTTATGTCTTGCAAATCTGAGTTTACAAATCTCACACTTATAACTGTGTTCTCAAAATTGTGAGATGTGAACTCAGGAGGTCATAATTGTGAAATAATGTCACAGTAACTTTTTTGTATTATTCTGTGGCCAAGTACAGTATACCTTTAGGATCTACTGTACACAACAAGTGCACATTCAATGTTGTTATGCATTCATATTCAAGTTCAGACAGCACATAGTAATCATTGCTCTGACACAATGGTCATGTGATGTCACCTTGCTCATATCCCAAGCTAGTTTTGAATCTATTAAGTCTGTATAAGTTATGTCTAATTGCAAATTACACAAATGATGTGTAATTTAAAACACAGTACTTCAAATTACTCAACCTAGGGAAGCATTTGGTCATGTGTCAATCAAAATACACCAAAATTGTGGAGAAGTGCTGAATACATATGTTAAAAAAAAAAAAAGAGAGAGAGAAAGAGAAAGAAACCACAACAGTACACAATCTGTACACCTGTAATGCGGAGAAAATGCTTTCAGGTCAGTAATTCTTACACTATTGTAGTGACACAATGTCTAAAGCTGACATTTATAATTGATGTACTTTTGGCACGGTATGAAAGCACGTGTGAGTTTCACATCTCAACTGGAATCTGCTGCAAAACCTCAGTCGGCACGAACGCCTGCCGTTCTCTCACACGCTACATTCTCAGACATGACCTCAACTACAAAGCCGCAGCTAACATGACATGCGAAAGCACACGAACACCTGGAAAGCTGAGGGGCCACTAGGCAAGAGTGAGGGGCTCTAAAATTACTTTTTGGTGTGTAAAAGTGTGAAAAACATGAGTGGAATATTGATTTGACGGACAAAGTTTCTGTCTACAAAAATATCAATGCAGTCACACATTTTTAGTTTCGATCACAGTCACAGAGGTCAGTATGAAAGATGATCTGTACATGCAAACACTGGCAGAATTGAGCAAATATGAGCAAACTGCTGGGAAATAAGCCAGATTCGAACAGGAAAGCTATTTTATTGCACTTATTTAAATGCAAGCTTGTATATTAAACTACTGTGTAAAAAAGAATCTAACATTTGCTATTGGAATCTGCATCGAAATCACCCAACCACAGTGTTAACTGGTGAAATCTCATTTAGGAGTCTAACTTACTTCCCAGTTTGGCTTTAGAGCTATACTTCTGGCATTTCTTTTGAATGTACCTCAGCAGGAACCATTTTAAGGATCTAGAGAACGCCGCTCACACTTGTTAAACTGTAATATGGTGCTTTTAAAACCCTGAATCAGCGAAATTGTTCAATTGTATCCAATTATGGTAGGAGCACACAGTGGAGCTAAATCATGGGGAATGCTGTTTCTACCCTTGAAGTAATTACTATTATATTTTTTAAAAAATAATGTCATGTATCTTTAGCTGCAGTAAATAAATTTAATTAAATATACAAATGAAGGTCATTTTAAAATTTCACAAGGGAATGGATCTACTTTAGTAGTCTACAAGTTAGAAGTCTACTAGAACAGGGGTTCTAACTTTTCAGCCCACGACTCCCAAAATAGCAATGCCAGAGACTCACGGCCCCAATATGCTCTGAGGTGTCCATACATGTTAGAGCTGCACGCTTCTGGCTAAAATGAGAATCAAGGTTTTTTATTTATTTATATATTTTTTTGCTTAAAACAAAGATCAAGATTTTCTCAAGATTCTGTAAATGTAAAATAATAAATATTTTTATTTATTATAAAACAATAATATTATGTATAGCTCTACTGCTGGTTAAAATGCTAAACTTTGAATAGTCTTTGAATGGACAGCAGGGTTCAACACTAAGGATTTTTTTACTGGCCCGATTGGACCAGCGGTTCAGATTTTTACTTGCCCTGCCAAAAATTTGCACTGGCCCCACCAAAAAAGAAAGTTAATTGCTATTTCAAATATTTTAAATAGTGTGTCAAAAATAATTTCTTAAAATATTAAGAAAACTGTGCAGGTATTTTATTGCAAAACAAAACCTGTCTGACTAAAAAATTATAGCAAAACATTACAAACCAGACATTTTCTTTCTCCCAAATTAAAATTTTGTGACAAGGCAGCACTGGCCTGATCGGGCCAGTAAAGATTCTGTTGGCTGTCCCGAGCATCTCTCACACTGTCCCCGGGCCATCGGGCAGTCCTTATTTTTGAGCCCTGGACAGACTTTAAATTTGTCCTGGTCATTAATGTACAGTGAAGTGATGACATCAGAATACAACTTTTCACAATTCTGATGTTAAATAACTATGTTTGAGACATACTGTATGCTTGCAATCTGTCATTGACAACATTATTAGAACTTTTTTTTACAGTAAAATCAGACATTTGTCATTATCAGATTCCCTCCTGCATTATATTCAACATTAAAGAGGCTAGAGTAGTTATACTGACACTGTTTATCCATTTAAAACATTTAAACATTCGTTTAAACATTTATTCTCATGCACAACACTCTGTGTTTGCTATGAAAGAAAAACATATTAAATGCTTATCGTAATCATTACTCTAAAATGCGATAAGATTATTTAAATGGTGTACGTTTTCGGTTTCATTTTCAATGTGCGGTTCATACTTCCTGCGTGACTCCCAAGCGATCGCTCTACGCCACAAACTGTATGCTATATACAACTTTATAACCTGTTATTCACAGCCTATGAAGGTTCTGTTCACTAAACTGGACATCATTCAGGGAATCATTCCACTCACGGTCAGCTCACGTCACTTGTAATGACATTTTTAGGTGAATTATATATTATTAATACAGTATGTGACTCTTTCAACACCATTTGGAGGTGTCCACGTTGCTGAGCAATGTATGTAAAACAACGACTTTGCTTCTCTCCTAACCATGAATATATGATTGGCAGAATCGTAGAAATGCTGGATTAAGATCGTCTAGGGCAGGGGTCACCAATCTTCGCTGCTTTGTGCCAGCCGGGATCTGATCGTGGGGTAGACCACAGCTCTGGCATTTCTATTGCTCCAGAATCCCTCTTCTGTCACTCTTCTGTCAACTTTTCAGGATATTAATGCCCAGCAGGCACACAACGTCATAAGATGTTAATATTGGGTTAGATTAAGGTTGTGACGTCAGGCAAGCAAAATTCAATGACTAGCCAGTGCTTAAAAACAATATTATTTTGATGTTCAATAACAATGTCGAACGATGTTGATATTTGGTTGATTTAAGTTGTATTGGAAAGTGGCCAAAAACCCATCGTCAAGCCAACATCTTAAACCAACAGCATACTGACGTCAAATACTGACATTTATTCATCAGGTATGGCAACCAAAATCCAACATCTAATAGACGTCGTAGTGGTAACATCCACACAACGTCAGGCTGTAACATCATTTTACGTTCATGTTTGGTTGATTTTAGGTTGGATGTTGAACATTGAACAAACGTTGAACAAACAAAATGCAACGTCCCCATCTGACATCATGTCGACGTCCTGTTTCTGCTGGGTAGCAATGTCAACCTAAAAGAGACTGTGAAAAATGTATAGCAACTGTATTATTTTAAATCACACAAAAATAACAAAAAAAATAATAAAAAAAAAAAAAAAAAAAAAAAAAAAAAAAAAAAAAAAAAAAAAAAATAACACAGCAGATTGACAGCCCTAAACTGAATCAAAGCTTATTTATTTAGAAACAACCCACATGAAGCAAACCAACACACGTATAAACTTTCTTTAGATCTTGCCCCTGTCATTAATATCCTGAAAAGTTGACAGAAGAGTGACAGAAGAGGGATTCTGGAGCAATAGAAATGCCAGAGTTGTGGTCTACCCCACGATCAGATCCCGGCTGGCACAAAGCAGCGAAGCAAATTAAAACAGACAGGAGGTCGAACACGAGACCTTTTAGCTCTCCTGCTTCTTCTCCATTTTCTCAATACTCACCCGCTGATATTTTTAATATCTCTCCATCACTCATTCTACTTTCCCCGCCTTTCCTTTTAGTATCTCCACTCCATCTGCACAGGAGTTTTCCTGTATAGTTTCTCAATGGAACTGATCCCTGTTGACCTCTGAAGAGCTCATATGATTATGTGTAAGGATTTTATTGACCGATAAGGTGCGGAATTAAAGAAGTCTCCATAAATCCATTCCAAACCCAAGTAACCATTCACATGCTTTAAAATAAGTGGCATAATGCTAGAAGTAAAAAGGTTCATTGACATTAATTGACAAATTTTGCAATTCTCATTCTCTAGTGCCACTGACCCTTCAAAAAACAAACTGTAAACGGTCACAAAGCCTAAAAAATTGCAAGCAACAGAGATTTAGGATGATATCAGCCAAAAGTGAAGCACATTAATCTTTATAATGTATCAGCACAACTGTGTAATAATAATATTATAAATATAAATAATATATAAATAAAATATATATAAAGGAGGGGGTCAGGGGGGATTTGGGGATGTAGCAAATACACCTACTAAAGGTTAGACTAACTCTTTAAAAAAGCCAGACTGGGCAATTAGCATTCTTCTGGCTCCAGCATGGATGTGGTTTAAAAGCCTGAGAGCCAATAGAAGTAATGTGGTGGAGATCTATGCACTTGGAGGTTACAGTGTCTCAGAAAGAGTTGGAGGAAATGGACTCATTTAGAAGAAACTGTGTGTGCTTCAAAACCACTTGGCCTTGAGAACATTCAACCTCACATTATGGGACCCTTAAATACACACACACATACAGGGACACACACTCTTACACAATAACAACAACAGAATTTATTTTCACATGAATGCTAGCCACACTCCAAACATCTCTCACGGACAGGAATTACTAAAACCAACTAAAGTCCAGCTAAAGATTTCAGCATCATTGTTTATGGAGGCTGAAGTATTCTGTCTGTAAACAGTGGTTTGTCTTTCCAAAAAAACAGATATTCAGAGCGGTTGAACCGCAATTATGGCTAAAAGAAGCTGCGTGGATGTTACTGACGTTATATAAAGATATACCTACAGCATGTGGAGATCCTTGCACAACTATTTAAAACCACAATTTCCTAATTTAGGCTATTCAGAATACACACATTAAGATTACAGCAACAAATGTTGTCTAACTGTATATTGTGAAATTTTATTAGCATATATGGACAGATTAAACCCAATCTCTGACACACACAAAGAGTGTGCCTCATTCAGAACTGAGATTATTATTATTATTATTATTATTATTATTATTATTATTATTATTATTAATCCAGATTCCTACATTTTAATTAAGTTTGAAATGAGATATCAAATGAAATACATAATTTAAACACATTCATCGGGACTCGAACTAGCAATCCTTCTTTGCTGTAAGGCCACAGTGCTAACCGCTGAGCCAACATGACGCCAATTCAAATGCAACTAAACATAAATGAAATTAACAGAAAATAAATTAACATACTTCTAGAAAAGTCTGATGAAGTTGACTTTTCAAATTTCATCTGAACTGTTTACATGTGGTCTCCAAATTTTAAATAAAATTTAGGTAACACTTTATTTTGATAAAATTTCTGCACATTTTGTTGCCTAAACGTTGCATTGCAACTACATGCCAATTACTTCTCAATTAAGTATTAGTAGACAGTTAAATGTCTGTTGAAGGAGCAGTATCAGCAGATATTAACATACTATAAGAAACATTGCAAGAACATGTTAACTTACTAACCCTAATGCCAATTTAACAGTCTACTTATATTCTATTGAGAATTGGTTGGTATGTAGAGATAATGTAACTTAAATTCAAAAAAGGAGACCATCAAAATAAAGTGATACCAAAATTTAAAGGGACGTCAACTCTTAAAATTCTGCACTTTTAAAAAATCCCTGAACCTAGTCTTTTGAAGCCTTAAGACTTTGACTTTAAGCTCAATTGAAACTGCGATTTTTAATAATCCTAAATGATTGTAGATTGTTGAACATAACACCTATTTTAAACTAAGAGCTCAGCTGTCAAAATGTCAGACTTAATGACAATCAAGACGGTGTTTGATGTCATCCATATGTGAAACATTCACAAACAAGTGTTCAGAAATAACAATCAAACAAACAATGTAATTTTGCTCACAACATGCCTCAATATGGTGGTTTGAATAATCAGATTCAGTGCTCCTATTGGTTCTTGATTTGAGGCTCGTCGTAGCTAAAGTCACACTGCAGGAAACACTGAATCTTCTGAAACTGCCTGAACTTCATCAGAGGTCAAATTAGATTGCAATGTCATTAAACTTCTGCCGGAGAACATGGTCAAAGATCACAGATTTTAGCCAACGATTTCAGAAAACCTTTTAGAATTTCCCAATTCTGCCCCAGATGACCAGACAAAATCACAGTGTGAGCAGGGCTTTAGACTAGGGATGCACCGATACCAGTATCGGGTATCAGGTCGATACTTGGTTGAATACTCGTACTCGTTTAACGTCCACATAGATAACGCTAATTATACACTAGGGCTCGCATTTATGGATCTACTGCATGGCCTTGGGATAAAGCAACATGTTGTTGGTCCCACCCATCGCTTAAAGCATACTTTAGATCTAATTCTCTCTTATGGAATTGAGGTCATGGATGTAGAGATTATACCACAAAGCGACGATATTACGGACCACTACCTCTTACTTTACAAGCTATGTTTACCTGACATTAGCAGATCCGCACCAATACATCGCTTTAGTAGATCTATCGTTCCGTCTACCAAAGAGGAATTCGCAAATAACTTGCCTGATCTTTCTTTATTTCTAAATGCACCCGCAAATGTAAATGACCTCGATTTAATAACTAGCAGCATGGATTCCATCTTTACTAGCACACTAAATACTGTGGCACCCATCAAATTAAAAAAAGAAGATAAAAATACACCATGGTATAACAGTCATACGCGTGCTCTCAAAACAGCAACCCGTGCCTTGGAACGTAAATGGAAAAAAACTAATTTAGAGGTCTTTAGAATTGCGTACAAAGACAGTATGTCCAGCTAAAGAAGGGCCCTAAAATCTGCCAGGGCTGAGCACCTCTGTAAACTGATAGAAAATAACCATAACAATCCTAGATTTCTATTTAACATCATTACTAAATTAACAAACAACCGGTCATCGTTAGAACAAAATATCACACCGCAAATGAGTAGCGAAGACTTTATGATTTTTTTCAGTGATAAAATAGAAGGCTTTAGACAAAAAATAGATGTTAAAATCTCTGTACGGCCTTATACTTCAGATCCAGTAAACATTCCACTGAACCAAATTAGCCTACAGCGCTTCGAGAACATAGAACAGGAAGTGCTAGATAAAATTATAAATAGTTCTAAACCAGCTACAAGTATGCTAGACCCAATTCCAACAAAATTACGGAAAGAATTGCTACCTGTAATAGGAGAACCTCTTCTTAACGTTATCAACTATTCTTTGTTATTAGGCCATGTTCCAAACTCTTTCAAGCTAGCTGTTATTAAGCCTATTATTAAGAAACCACAACTGGACCCCTGCAACTTAGCTAATTTTAGGCCTATTTCAAATCTTCCATTTATGTCTAAAATACTAGAAAAAGTTGTTTCTGCCCAATTATGCTCCTTTCTGCAGATGAAAAATGTTTTTGAGGTGTTCCAGTCAGGTTTCAGGCCTCATCACAGTACGGAAACTGCATTAGTGAAAATAACCAATGATTTACTATTAGCAGCTGACCAAGGGTGCATCTCGCTGTTAGTCCTGCTAGATCTTAGTGCCGCATTTGACACAATTGACCACAATATCCTCATAGATCGCTTAAACTCTACAGGTGTCCAGGGAACGGCTTTACAGTGGTTCAAGTCATACTTAACTAATCGTTACCAGTTTGTGAATATTAATGGACATCCTTCACAAGTCAGGCCAGTAAAGTATGGGGTGCCTCAAGGATGAGATTTAGGCCCTTTGCTGTTTACAATATACATGTTGCCCCTGGGAGACATTATTAGAAGGCACGGGATCAGCTTTCACTGCTATGCAGATGATACTTAATTATATATTTCTACTAAACCTGATGAGACGTCTAAACTGTCAAAACTAACTGAGTGTATTAAAGATGTTAAAGACTGGATGACCAACAAGTTTCTTCTCTTAAGCTCAGACAAAACTGAACTATTACTTATAGGACCTAACTCCTATACACAGCAGATCTCACAACTTAACCTGCAACTAGAGGGATGCAGATTTAGCATTAGCTCTTCTGTCATTAGCATTAGCATTAGCTCTAAAGATCTGGGTGTCATATTAGACAGCAATTTAACTTTTGAAAACCATATCTCCCATATCACAAAAACTGCATTCTTTCATCTGAGAAATATTGCTAAGCTACAAAGTATGCTATCCATTTCAGATGCAGAAAAGCTAGTTCATGCTGTTATGACTTCTAGGTTGGATTACTGTAATGCTCTGCTCACTGGTTGCCCAGCCTCCTCTATTAACAAACTTCAGCTAGTACAAAATGCAGCCGCCAGAGTTCTTACCAAGTCTAGAAAATATGATCATATCACCCCAATTTTATCCTCGTTACACTGGCTGCCTGTTAAGTTTCGTATTGAGTTTAAAATATTACTTCTTACATATAAAGCATTAAATAATCTAGCTCCTGTTTATCTAACCAACCTTCTGTCTCGCTACAATCCAACCCGCTCTTTAAGATCTCAAAACTCAGGGCTTCTGTACTACCCAGAATAGCAAAGTCAAGTAAAGGGGGTCAAGCCTTCTCATTTATGGCTCCTAAACTCTGGAATAGCCTTCCTGATAATGTCCGAGGCTCAGATTCACTCTCACAGTTCAAAACTAGATTAAAGACCTATCTTTTTAGTAAAGCATACACTCAATACATCACTTAGCGGTATGATGCATGAATGTGTTCCACGCATCTGCTTTATATACACTATGAACAGCAGCTACGCTAATTATTCTCTTTGTTTTCTATTTCCAACTGGGGATACCCATCCCGAGGCCCCCAGAGACTATGCAGCGCCACGGATGCGATCCAAGACCCGCGACGAGATGATTCCAAGGCTCCATAATCCTGGACCTCGCTGTATCCTGAGCAGCTGCTTGGCGGAGTAGCAAGCAAGAAACGGATTCCTGTGACCCTCCAAGGACAGACAAGCCTCGAGTTCTCCAACCTCCGGCGCCTAGACTGCAGCTAGAGCTGCGCATCGATGGATTACTCTTCTGTGTTTGGACTCTAAGTAGTGAATGTTAAACAACACTGAACTGAACTGAACTCAAACATTAATAACTAAACTGACATTTTCAATTTACTATAATCTTCTATGTGAAGCTGCTTTGACAAAATCTACATTGTAAAAGCGCTATACAAAAAAAAATTTTAAAAACTAATTTAAAAAAATTAATTAATGTATTATATAGCTTAGTCCTTATAAACAATCCGTTAATAAAATACATTATTAACGAATCTATAGGCTACTGGAGAATAAAAAGAATATGAAATATGATCCCTGCGTACTGATAACAGCTAAACAAGGTAGCACTCATTTATGCCTGTTAATTTCAGTGCTGTATACTGACAGATTTCACAAAGGCTTCGGCTATTTTAACTGTCGGCCGGTACCAGCCTCAATTTTGCGACTTCATCGATGTCTGGATTAAATCGAGAGAGAGATGAGATGAGACATCAGATTTGATGTGTGTCGCACGTCACAGTAACTTTACTGCAATTTTTGAATATTGGCTCATCTAAATGAACGTTTCATTCGATTAAAAGCCGAAATATTGCCAGACAGACAAAACTTTCGGTTTTGGAAGAGAGCGGCTTTAGTGATTAAAGACGCACACACACAGGATACGCTCTTGCAGGCCTATTCATAATTGATTTTTTTACAATTAAACGCATAATAATCAAGTGCTAAAAGAACAGCTGAACTTCGGAAACAGTGAGTGATCACGTTGGCGCAATGGTTGCTTTGTTTCTCTGATGTCAGTGGCATGGCATTGCTCACTTTTGTTTTAATAAAAAATAAATAAGATTATATATTATTAAACATTATGAGATGATGGTCGTGTGATTTTGCGTTGCGTATTTATGGCTATTGATCTCATCTACCCGCAACCCACCCATAGTTAAACATCAAGTAGTCTACTTTTTGATTACCTGACCAGCGGATTAACGGCAGGACTCGTGAATATAAAGAATCGCACATAACAGGGTTTTATGCGTCCCCAATGTGCAGTGTCAAGAGAGTGACTTCATAAGGTAACGTACACTGCACACACTTTGTGTAATATGTGAAGTCGTGGAGGCGTGTGGGTGCAAGAATAACTCATCCTTTAAATGTCCATGCTTAATCATTAATAGATAAGGTCTATGGATTTGCAGGGGTATCAACAATGTGCATATATTTTTGGCTTGGAAAAGCCTTCTGTTAAAGACAGTTGTCCTCATCCTTTCTACAGGCAAAAAAAAACTCCTTTCAAATGAATTGCACGTTTATTGAAATAAAAAATCTATGAAGTATCGGTATCGGCGAGTACACAAATGAAAATACTCATACTTGTATGTAAAAAAGTGGTATCGGTGCATCGCTACTTTAGACTGACACTTAAGATAAAGATAAGAGAATTGTTGCGACTTTGAATGGTCAAAAACTGCAGATGAGGTTAATCAACCTATCATGTTTTGTGCCACATCATGTTTAGGTTGTGGAAATGTCTGTAAAATAACAGCCTGGTATGCAATCATAATATCATTTATTCACAAACATCTTAAAAATGTACCCATCAACAGCACATCAATTTCCTGTTAAAGAGCCCATATGGTGGGTTGAGAACGGTTAAATTTCACTTTTTGAAGTCCCAAACAACAGGATGATGTATGCAAGGTTAAAAAACACTTTCGATGTCTTATAATATCTATTTATTTTTACCTCATTTTCCCACCGACTCCCATATGAATCGTCTGAGCGAGTCTTTTTCCCCAAGCACCTCCTTTCCGTGACGCTACCACGTCACGTCACCACGTCACGTCCTTTACGTGACAGAAGCCCAATGCCAGAACATATTGAAAACAAATCACTGCTTTTGTACAACAGCGTATTGCTAAATTCTGCATCATAACAACAAACATTCAGTAATAATTAACACTTCATGGACTATTGTAAGCCAACAAATAGTTACATTCGGCAGTAAGCTAAATGGCTACCGCTACATGCTGCACGGAGCAAACACAATACAGACAACTACATCCATATTTACCTTGTTACGGTCAACAAGACTGGAAGAACACGCAGGTCCAAATAAACTGGGTATTGATCCATCCTTTAACAACAACCGTGCAACAAATCCCGCGTCGTAAGCTGGTAGATTTGTGTAGCTCTCTTCAGAGAGATGACGTGAACACAGCACCGTGTTGGGGATGTAATTCTCAGGTATTTTACCAAAAATAAACCTCAACCACTCCAGGTAGGGAAAAGAGATTTCCAGGTAGGGAAAATAACACAGCTTTTCCCTTGCACTTCAGAGCACAGCGTCCGCGGGTCATGATTTAACCGGAATGCCGATGAGTTTAGAAAAGTTAGCAGCAGTCGTGTTTTCCGGATCAATAACTCATGACCGAAACATTGTTCCTACAAAAAATAGCACTTCTTTTCAACTGTCGCAATGTATACAATCGCCTACAACCTTATTTTCCTAAAAGTGAGCTTTGCCTACGCGCTGGACGCATCATATTAAACTCTGTGTGCAGCCGGCAGAGAGACCGGTCCTTAGGGACCATCTACAAAGAGCAAAACGCGAAAACCAATACTATAAAAGCTGTCAATAACTTCTCTCTAAATCTTTATACTGCCATCAAACAGTATAAAGATTTACTTAGATATTACTCAGATCACACGTCACTGCTGTCCCGCTGGTTATGCTACAACACTTACTGCAATACAGTGCTTGTTGTCTTCCACTTTTCCTTCCTGTCTGTGGGCGGGGCCGGGCATTTCAAATTTTACCGGGGTCTGCGCGCGCAACTATTATGTTTCGCGTTGACGTCAAGCCGAAACGGCTAAAGACTCGTTCTAATAACGATTCATTTAAACAACAATGAGTCGACTCTTTTATATATGAATCAATCGTTTTAAACACTTTGCACTTTCAGATTTAAGCCTTAGCTGGACATTTCACTTTACTTAGAGCTGTGTAACACACTGCATGGAAGGTCATTTTCAAAAATCCATAATATGGGCTCTTTAACAAAACACACAGAAAATCTGAATGAAAATGTAGAATTTGTTCTGCTACTGCATTCTACCCCTACCGGTATGGTTATAAGGGTGCAAATGCAAAGAAAATCTCATTCTCAACTTGAGACTCTTGCTACAATTCGGTCGAAACAGAGTTCAACAAAATCTGTATGCCACTCATTATGTCCTTCATTCGATCTTGCATACAAGTTACACACGTTTATAGTACAGCCGATGCCAGGTCCAATGCTGGCTCTGTCTTCAGCTCTTCCTGAAGTTGTGATGGGTCTTTCAAGCAGGCCAGTGGAGTAAATGACCCCAGCCCAACCCCAGTGGGAGGTAAAGATATCCGGCGAGCATATTTAATGTGGAAAAACTTCACTCGGTACACTTGGACTAAATTCAAGGGACAAGGATTTGGAAACATCTCTAAAGGAGCACCGCAAAAGGTGAAACTACAGTTCATACTGCCACACTAGCATGAGGGACCTGTTCATATACTGTACACTGCCAGCTGGAACTAAATGTAATCACACATGCTACATAAAAACATCGACAGTAAAGGCACATTTATATCATCCAGAAAAAGATAATCAAAATTGACATAGCAGTACCACAAACTTTTTAACCAGGTATTTGTTTTTTCTGCATGGCACAGTTCATAGGGAAGTAAGAAGGTATGTGACTAAGATGTCCAAATGTATTTTAGGGCAATGTTTATCAGGTTTATCATAATATTATTATTCTATCAACATTTATCCTTTTTGTAAATGTAGGCCATGCTCAGATTCATCTGCCTATTTTACAAACCATTTTAAGAGTTCACACTTAGCTGAAGATTGATAATAAAGCGTATTTGGCATGCTGTCCTGGTAGAGAGCCCTAAGCTCAGAATATTCTTAAGCCCAGAGTTTAAAGGGCGAGAGGAGAGTTTGAGCTCAGGTGAGTCTCGAGATATTCCCCCGCTTGTGAACCTTCTGACATATATCTGACTAGGTTGCCTTGAGATGTTATTTAAAAGAAGTCGATTCACTTATATTATAGGTTTTTGAACGGTGGGAGGAAAACCCACGCAAACACGGGGAGAACATGCAAACTCCACACAGAAATGCTGACTGGCTCTGAGAGAGGCCGAACCAGGGGCGTGCTTGCTGTGAGGTAACAGTGCTAACCACTGGGCCACCGTGTTGCTCATAATTCATATAAGAAAAGAGGAGGAGTTGGGGTGGAAGGGGGGAACGGCAGCTGGAACGGCATGCCTAAAACATATGCTGGATAAAGTTGGCTGTTCATTCCACAAAATAAATGAATTAAATCTTCATAAACACATATTAATCAGTCAAAAAAAAAAAAAAAAGCTAGGTCCTAGAGGTCCCCTGTCCTGCAGAGTGTAGCTATTACTTTAGGGTTTCAACTTACCTTGACACAACTGGCTGGAAGTTTCTTGTATGCCTAGCAGGGTTGTCAACTTTTATTTCGAATATGTGTCAAATGTATATGCATGTATGTGTGTGCATACAAAGTGTATATTAGGCACATTCAAATGCAAAAACTGCATTCAAACTGTGAACACAAATCCCCGACTTCAGCGAGATCAGTCATATGACATCACAAATGAAGCCTAGTTGTGCTTCAGCAAGATTAGCATAGAGCTACCTTATGGGAAATATAATGCAACGCTGCATTCCAAAATCAGTCAGAGGGGGAGTCTCACTTGTGACTTCAGTGTGTTCCAGTCAATCACATGTCACAGTTGCATTTTTCACCACATGAGATGAGAGTATTTAATAACATTAGTTTATTTCTAAAAACACAAAGAATGGAAAATGCTAGCTGTTCTTTGAATATCGCTCACAAACAAACTAAAGGAAGATTTTATATTGTACTAGAAGGAAATCACCTCAGAAACAGCTTTTATTACACATTATATAGTGGAACTTGATACTGTGAAAAGTGTATTTTCTTAGGTAATTGATGCACTACTTGATTCCTAATTTCATTTAGATTAGGCCTGTCACGATATCTGTTCTTGTTGTAAGATATATTGTACTAAAATATATCGCAATAAACGATATTTTTTGCAATGTAATAGCATCATAACGCAAGTACACTCTTCAAAAGAACACATAATATTTTGTTCTTAAGAATATTAAAATTTTATTTAGTATTTTAATAATTTAATGATCAGGCATTGGAATCAGAATGTGAAAATGCATATCCTAAACAAATAATAATAAATGTTAACAACTGAAAAAAGCAAGATAAAAAGTAACAGAGGCTGCGATATCTGCTACCAGATCTATTTTCAGTTGGCACCTACATCAAAATATACTTTAGTCATTTATGGTATATACTATAGTGTTTTTTTAACCGCACTGACACTGACACCTCCAATAGAGATAGAGAGGTTGTGCAATCAGCTAATATGTTGCAATCATGGGTTTTTACGCATGGGCGATATATATTGCATCACCAAAAATGATTGAGGTCATGTCCATGTGTTGTGCGATAAGTCGAGATATTGATTATTGTGACAGGCCTGTGTTAGATGCACATTAAGGAAATTATATTTTATTTCAGCAGTTGTTAAAAATGCTATGCACTTTAAAAAAGTAAGTGTCATTTCAATCCAATAAAATATGTGATGCTTGATCTGGTTTGTATTCGCTTACTGAGCTCACTTGTGCCCTATTGTGGGCATATATACACAATACAGTTGTTCCTGTAACATTATGCCTTTAGAATTCGAATATAATTTTAATGTTGCTTATATTTTAAAAATGTAGGTTTTCATCCATATTGACAGCCCTAAAGCCTAGTAAGATCCAGATTTAGAAGTGTAAATTAAAGCATGGTGGCCCTCCAGGAGCGTAATGGGACATCCCTGGTTCAAATGCGTCGGAGCTCAGTTAGAGTGCAAAAAAGCACATGACATTTCCCATTTTATAACACAGTAGGCTTGATGGAAGTGACTGCATTCAATTTAAGCACCAAAACAGTCCGGAAATTACTTTGGAGCTTGTATAACAGTGTAATTTTGTCACAGTTTTTGGTAAACAGAACAGTAAAGAGTCAAGTTTTCACATCTGGAAGTAGCGTGTCGTAGAGCCATATGTCCACAAGAATGTGAAACTGCAGATGTTTTTATGACTGAAGGGCAAAGCGCACGTACAGCTTGTTCCCTTAGGCTGTGAAATCATGCATCATTGCATAACACTCCTTAGTGTTGGAAGTGACATCAAGACTGATGAGACCATCAGAAACAGATGATACCATTGATACATTAATATTTCAACGGAAACAGTAGTGTACTGCGATGATTCAGGGTCTAAAATACACTATTAAGTTAACACATTTCTTACAATTCCCAAACACAGAGCAACCGATGAACATATGGACACCACTTGCTCCTCTGAGGAAAAACAGAGGGAGAGATGAAGAGTAAGAGAGTGTTCCTTTCAAACACAGATATATGACAGCCACGGAGACGACAGTAAAGCACTGTCTGTCTTTCATCCTCCAAATCCCCCTTCAACCTGGGGATTTTCGACCTCTACCCTGACCTCTGACTTCTGGCATCACACAACCATGTCTAAACTCTGAAGCTGCCATGTGAGCGTCTGGCAGAAGCTCAGTTTCTCAGGGTAAATCAAAGAGCAAATGAGTGCTATTGCGAGAAACTGGAGACTAATGTGAAGACTTGATCTTTTCAATAGAATTTCAGATGAAAATAACTGGTGAACATTTTTTTTTTATTTGACCTTTTTCTGTTCTCCAATCCTTATCTAGATGTACTGAACAATGGTTGTCTCCAACCACAAAAGGGTGTGCACAGACCATAAAATTATCATCAATGCATGTGGCTTGTGTGACTTGTTTTCTGAGCTCATTTGAGAGGTTTATGTGAGAATCTGAAAACATTTTAGTTCATTACAATAAATAAGTTTATTCATTAATTTTCCTTCGGTCTTGAGGTCACCACAGCGGAATGAACCATGCGCATTTGTTTTACGCAGCAGATGCCCTTCCAGCTGCAACCCAGTATTGGTAAACACCCATACACTGTCTCATTCACACACACTCATACACTACGGACAATTTAGTTTATTCAATTGACCTTTTCTGCATGTCTTTGGATTGTGGGGGAAACCAAAACATCTGGAGGAAACCGACGCGAACACAGAAAGAGTATGCAAATTCCACACAGAAATGTCAACTGGCCCAGCCTGGACTCGAACCAGCGACCTTCTTGATGTGAGGTGATAGTGCTAACCACTGAACCACCACTCAGTTTTGTTTATCGAGCAGTTAGTATCACTGTGTACAGTATGTTTTATAACAAGAGTTAAGGTTACTTAATCTTAAATTATTTTATGTTGTCTGTTTTAAAGACTTATTTTACTTTTACTAATACTGTTATTTCTTTGTAAAATGTTTTGCTATGCACTTCTTGTGCACTGAATGCATTTAGAATGCATGCATGTAGCTTGTTTGAAAAAGCAAAAACAGTTGGCAAAAATTGAGATTTTTTTTTTTTAATCGCAATATAATTACTTTGTCCATATTGCACAGCCCTACTTTCTATGAACATGATCTGATTATAACTGCAGATCAACGATGCGAAATAGCCTACTATAACGTCTGCAATTATGCAACAGACATGAACGCATACAGCCCCTTACAGTCTCTCATATGTTACCAAATCACAGAAAAAACTACACACAGCATACATTTAGTCCTTATTTAGGTTCAAATAAACACAAAATATTGGCCAGAGTCTGTGCAAACCTCTCATCTGTATATTTAATCTTCACCAGCACATGTAGCCTCTTGTTAGAAAGTGATTCTGTCATTCTGAGTTCATAATAGTCCAAAAGGTGATGATTACACGTAAACATAGCCGTTTCTTCATGTTTGCTGAAAAAATAATTTGCTCCTTTGTTTTTGTTTTCAGTTTCGTGTTTGTCAGTTTCTGAAAGGATCGGGTTTCAAAAGCACGTCAATAATCAAGTGCAAGTTATTATCATCAGCTCAAGAAGTTTGTTATTTCATATAGACGCACACGTGAGCGAAACCGCAACTGCTTGCACTTTAGACGGGCTTGTAAAAAAACTACGGGCACAGGGTAGAATCTGCTCTTCTTCTTGGCTTTGTGGCTAGTCATCAAGACAACAAAAAGGTTTGTTTGAGCTTGGGTCGACCATGGCTCGTTATTATATGTATATATTATTATGGTATAATGTCTCAACTGTGTTTTTAAAACATGGCGGTTCCTTTGTTTTCATTCTGGCTTGTGCGAGTGAATGAAATATCTTTGTAAATCAATAGCATTCAGCTGCGCGTCTAGCTCCGCCTTTTGGTACCCTTAGTACCCATTGCAAAGGGTGACTAAAAAGTGGTACAATACGTTTTGGTACGCCTTTAGACAGTGGAAACAGCCACTGTCCAATAGCATTCGGCTGCGCATCTAGCTTCGCCTTTTGGTACCCTTGGCACCCTTTGCAAAGGGTGACTAAAAAGTGGTACAATACGGTTTGGTACGCTTTTAGACAGTGGAAACGGCCACTGTTCAATAGCGTTCAGCTGCGCATCTAGCCCCGCCTTTTGGTACCCTTGGTACCCTTTGCAAAAGGTGACTAAAAAGTGGTACGATATGGTTCAGTTTGGTATGCCTTTAAACAGTGGAAATGGCCATAAAAGCAGACCGAACCATACAGTACCGTACTGTACCACTCAGTGAAAACGGGCCATTAGCAAACAAGTTCTCACTCTTGACTTATCACATATTGATGCTTGGTCAGGACCCCTTCTCATCACTCTTTGACACTTGGGGTACCAAGAAGTATTAAGAGTACTGGGGTATTGAGAAGATGAATATTCCAAGTCTTGCAAGGCAGCAGAAGTTACACGGCAATGTGAAACATGTATCATTCTCTGACGAGTCCACCTTTACTGTCTTTCCTACATCTGAGAGAGTTATGGTATGGAGAAGCCCCAAAGAAGCATACCACCCACACTGTTGTAGGTCCAGAGTGAAGCATGAGGTAGGTCAGTGATGGTTCGGGCCGCAATAACATGGCATTCCATATGGACAATACTTGTTCTACATAGGCGTGTCACTGCCAGGGATTACTGTAGGCAATGCCCCGTATCAGGACGATAATGTACCAATACAAACACCAAGACTGATGACAGTTGTTTGATGAACATGAAAGTGAAGTTGAACATCTCCCATGGCCTGCACAGTAATCCGATATAAATATTTTTGAGGCACATTGGGGGATTTTGGAGGAACAAGTAAGGAAACGTTGTCCTCCATCGGCATCACGTAGTGACCTGGCCACTATTCCTCAAAAAGAATGGTTCAAAATCCATCTGGCCATTGTACTGGACTTATATCTTTCATTTCCAAGACAAACAGATGTCATACTGGCCACAGAAGGAGGCCCTACACCATACAGTGTTATTTACCATCAAATTTCAGAACTAGCCTCAGTTCAAATTGATTGGTTATTTTTGGACTATATAGTATAAGGGTTGTGTCAATCAACATTTCATTGAGATAATGAATTATTAATGAACTAATAATGAATTATTGTGGTCTAAAACCAGGCATTTCAGTTTCAGTTTACCTACCGCTGTATATGGTGCCTCTGTATCATTTTAAAAAATTTAAATATTGTTTCAGTCCAAAGTTGTATTTGACAGAGGATAAAAAGGCTAGGATAAGAGTGGCTTTTGGAGATAATAAATAACAAAATCTTTACTTCTTTAAATCTTTTGACAAAACGTGATGAGTAAAAATCATGATGAGACAAATCTTGGATGGTAAAAAGCAACAGGCAATGCAGTAACAAATTTAGAATATCACACTGGGAAATGAGCGAGATTTATATGCTACATCTACAAATACTATGACTAAAAGCAAACACTTTGTAAAAGCTCTGCATGTCTTTCTTATAAATCTTAAGGCAACAAACGCTCAGCTGAATGTGACAGAAATGCTAACCGAACTCTTGTGCTTGCGTGAGCAAGATGACAATGAGATGAGAAGCAGATGTTTGTTGACGCTAGCAGGAGAAAAAGTGACGTCCACATGAGCCCAGACTTCCAAATCACATTCTGACATATAGGAGACCCTGAAGACAACATCATAAAGCTGTCCCAGATGAACATCACTTCTCCTCAACTCCCAATGTGTGACGCAAGTACTGGGAAAAATACCAGCCCATAATTGTTCGATCAGGTCATCAGAGAGCCATTTTTCTGCAATGAATTTCAATGCTATTCCAAGGTGGTTGATGCTAGTTTGGGGTTTGAATTGTAGTGGTCAGATAAAGATGTGAAAAAAACTAAATAAATAATTAAAAATCTGGACCTTGGATGACTCCTCTGTTGATGAGTGCAGCTGTTATTGGTGACAAATGTAGTTGAGGTCAAGTTCAGAACACATGTTCCAAGGTCTTAGTTTAACGGAGATGATTCTGCTCTTGTATATTCCAGATCAGGAGTTGCAGTGACTTTAAAGCTTGAAGAACATATTCTGCTTGTGTGGTCTTGAGCTTTTTGCGATTAGTATGACACATTACGATAATTTTTTTTTAATAATGTGATTTGGAGCCCAACCTAAAAGTCTAGCAGCCACAGAGAGTTTCAGAGTTCATGAGAACGTCCTCCATCTTTTCCAATCTGGACCTCAAGAAAGGAATCCACCAACATGTCATATTTCCTCTTTAAATGGAAATTATACTTGTTTGTTTGAGAATAAGAGGTCCAGATCATTGTGTGTGGGAAGACGAGAATGGGCTTGGAAAACCGTGGTGACTTTTTCGCCTCTGTTCTGAGGCGTTGAGCTGAAGCAGGGGGACTGCTGGGAAATTCTGCAAGCAGAAAATGTGCTTCGTTCAGGTCAACTTTGAAAATAGCCGTGAAATTTAGTGTGAACAACCCTGCAGTCCACTGTGACTCATTGACCATGCAACACATTCAGAAAAGCCTGATGGCATTACCACAAAATTAGGCAAGTAAATGTTCTCACCGCAGGACAAGTACACAACCCACAAGTTGGAGCAGAAATCTAACATGGGACTCTGACCTCTAGTAAAACGTGTTGAAGATGATACTAAACTTCATTGAGAAGTTGGTACACAACAGTATTAGTTACCATCAAATTTCAGAACTAGCCTCAGTTCAAATAAATTTGTTATTTTTGGACAATATAGCAGGGATCACCAAACTTGTTCCTGGAGGTCCGGTGTCCTGCAGATTTTAGCTCCAACCCTAATCAAACACACCTGAACAAGCTAATCAAGCTCTCAGGTGTACTTGAAACATCCAGGCAGGTGTTTTTAGACAAGTTGGAGCTAAACCCTGCAGGACACCGGACCTCCAGGACCGAGATTGGTGACCCCTGCTGTATAGTATCAGGGTTGTGTCAATTAACATTTTATCGAGAATGTTTTTGTACTATTCAGTTAAATTCCTGAATATGAATGGGATATATGAACTTGACTTTTAATTTCAGCCAGCCAGCCTCAGTTTTTCCGGTGAACTGTCTTTCCATTATTGACTTTCATTCTTCAATGCAGAAGTGCGCTCGATTTTGTGATAGAACTTTTTGTTTTAGAACTTCCGATTCAGTTGCCTACGGGAGAAATAACTAGGAATAATAAACAACAAAATACGGTCAAATTATTTGCTTTACAAAGAAGTGTTTATGAAAATACAGACAAAAGAAAAAATATATAGTAAGAAAATAACATTTAGCAGAGTAAACAAGCTGTATTCAACATCTAAAAATGAATGGAAGTGAATGAGACCAAAAGTCTCAAGCCAAAAAGCTTCAAATGGCTGTGCCCACAAATAAAATTGCCACGTTTAAGGTCTGATTTTTTTTTTTACAAATCAGTGATCTTCTCTGCCTGATATATACATGTATATATTTGTATATATGTCCTCTTGCCGACACTGGGCACGGACAAGTTCATTAAACTGGGCTTGGCTCAGTAGGAAATACTGCTGAAAACCGCCATCATCCAGGTATAGTTTTTGGAAGAGTTGAGGAATTCACATAGCTGGGTGCACCTCAAAGGATCTAAACGAAGAAATCTACACTGTTTTTCAGGCTTCCTAAAGCACATAAACACAGCTACCATAATAAAATACATGTTAGCCATTTAGCAACGAAGCTAGAGTCATAGGGAAGACAGACGCCCTGCCCATGATGCAAATCCGTGTCTATTGTGAAGTGAATTCATGCAAATGAAGAGAGTAAACTCAAAATATTTACGCATTATTTACATGTGAATAGTGTGATTTATTCGTGTGTGCAGTGTCTGGTGTGAACACAGCACCAGGCTACATATCTTCAGAAGCATAATGGCTTGTGGTTAATATGTCAAATGGTACAATGAAAAAAAAAATCTACGGAGAAAGCATCACTTTGTTTAGGATGGATAGCTTGGGAATAGGGATTCAGTCAATGACTCACACCTTTGCGCACATCTGGTAAGTGGTTGACATACTTGAGCATTGAAAAGCAGTGAACAACGCCAGATGACTCAGCATTTTTATTTGCTTTGTGGCCACAGATAATAGCATTTGCACCATTCTGTAATGGATCTGCACTGCAAACTGTATAATCATGAGGAACGGTGGGATGGTTTTGGTCAAGCGGGACTACAGTTCCTGTAAACAGATCTGCCATAAATGATCTGTTTCGTCCATTGCTTTACTCAACAAAAGTAACACTACAATCAAACCTGTTGTATTCAGCAGATCTTCATCGCTGAGCGTGTTTTGACAAAATATTTCTACAGCTCTTTTCATTCAAAATGCCACGTTTTTGATTTATTCACATCGAAATCCAGCCAGGACAATGAGATCAACTTTGGCCAGCATGAAGAAGCCCAGAGGGGAGAAGCGAGAGAAGTAGACACAGAGAATAAGCATCATAAAAACTGAAGTGTGTCGCTCACTGTTGATCGATGGCTCCTCAATATACCATTACATCAGCTACATGCAGTTGTAGACCTGAAATTAAACATGCTCTGCTTTATACAACCACTAGACATGACAAGATAAGAGGTTCAAGCTCAAACGTGACAGAACATGACTGATTTGCCAGAATTATGGATGGTTTTGATGGTCCACTTTATACAATCTGTTGACTACAAAATGCTCTAATTCGGCAATAAATCCTCAACTAGCACTAATTACTGTGTAAAAGGACTGGATTAATATTGGTAGATTAAGATGACATGTACTTTCAAAGGTCAATAATAATGTCTGTAGGATCATCAAAATTAAATGTTTATCTATGTTTACAAAATTGCATAATCCAGCCTACATAATTCCCATAATTCTACATAATTCCCATTTCTGAATTTTGAGTGATGTTTTTCATGCTGCAAATATGTAAAAGGATACATTGCTCAGCATTTATAAGTACACCCTTCATAAATCTATCTTTTTTTAATAGGAAGCTATACAATATTATATTTGTGCATATACATTAGATTAGTCAGTACTGAAACCAAATCTTTAGAGTATATCTAACAAAATAACTTACGATAATGGTCCAGAACTAGTACACTCAAATTTATATGCTATAGAAAAATATTAATACAAATTTTAAAGAGGAAAAATTAAGAAAAAAAAATGAAAATTGCAAAAATTTTGTAGGTTGTATTTTTTAATACAAAATTTAAAGAGGAAAAAAATCAAGAAAAAAAATGAAAAATTGCTGAAATTTTGTAGGTTTTTTTTGTTTGTTTTTTTTTTTTTTGCAATATTTAGCTTGAATTTAATTGTATTATCTTTCGATTTCTAAACATGTTTGGTGAATAAAATAGTAAGTGAATATATCGGTTTAATAAATCTTTTGTTCAAATGCATCAAAATACATTGCCTATATTCACTGAGAAATGGATAAAAATATTATGTTCAAAATAGGGTGTACTCAATTATGCTGAGCACTGTACATTTATTGAAAAAATGTTTTCTGACACTGATTTAACAGCTTATTTTACCGAAATAATTTGACACCTTAATTGTGCTTCATATACCTCATATATCTCTTTTGACCCCCCCCCCCCCCCCCCCCCACACACACTCTCCTCATAACTTATACTCCTCACAGCACTACTGAACATTTGCACATTTAAAAATTGCACATATTCATTGCACTGATTCATTTATCTGAACTGTACATACCCACTGTACATAGACATCTGTAATTGTTTATCTTTCTGCTCACTTTTGATTATTAACCTACATTGCACTGAATCATTTATGTGAACTGTACATACTCGCTGTACATATACATTTGTAATTATGTACACACCCACTTGTATGAATATTAATAAGTAACCTACATTGCACTGAATCATTTATTTGAACTGTACACACCCACTGTACATATACACTTTTAATTGTTTATCTATCTGCACACTTTTGATTATTAATAAGCAACCTAAATTGCACTGATTCATTTATTTGAACTGTACATACCCACTGTACATGTACATTTGTAATTGTTTATCTATCTGCACACTTATTAATATCAACCTGTACGTATAATAATTTGTTGTAAATCTGGGCTCATAACCAAGGCAACCTGTATATAATGTTCATAGTACATCCATCTGTAAATATCACCATAGTTTTTCTATAACTGCACCTTATAATTTATACCTGTATTCTGCACTTGCTGCTATTGCACTTCTGGTTAGACCTAAACTGCATTTCGTTGCTTTGTACTTGTACATGTGTAATGACAATAAAGTTGAATCTAATCTATACATTTGTACTTTCCTTAAGTTTTACTTGTGTATTTTGTAAAAAATTTTATTGTGATATTTTATGGACATCTTCCATGTTCTGAACACATTATGAGCCTTAAAAGGGGCCATCAGAGTATACTTAAGCACTAGCAAATACCAGATGAAACATATATCTGTCTATTTTGTGAAAACAAATAGCGCTATCTTTGGGAGAGTGAACTTGTTTAATAGTAAATTACAGGTTTTTGCTTCACTAAGTGAGAAACTACCTGCTCAGACGATTGAGATAAAAAGCCCACAGCACATCACTTAACATAATTCAGAGGTCAGTGATCATCATTCTGTTTGGCATCATCCAAAGAGAAACATAAACACTTGTGATGAATTTAGTTTACTTGCGAAAAGACTCTGTATATACTTTATATATGTATGACGCATTTTACTGTACATTACAGCAAGGATGACGAAGAGCAGTTATCTGTATTTATACAACCACCTACTATGTGTTTTTCCACATTAGGAGAGACACTATGCTTTAGATCAGTGTGAATTGGGGGATTTTGTTTTTAATTGAAATTATATTTTAAATTTAGCTTAGCAAAAGGTCATTGAATCATGTTATTTTTATTCTTTTTACAATCAAAATAGAAGTGTAAAAAAAGCAATACAGTATCCATAAGTATTTAAAGGTCTGAAACTTTGTCCATTCGACATTTTCAGATGACTTTGGTTAAAAAAAGTCATGCACACAATAACTTTTGACCAAGGTGGAGCTCAGACATTATTTCACTATCCAACTTGAATTGTAGATTTTTTTTTCCCCCACAGCGTGGTTCGGTAGTGATTTGTGTCCAATAGGGTGGTGAAAGCCAGACCAATATTCAAGCAGGTTTGCAAAATGATGTTTAGAAGAAAATCCAAATGCTAGACAGAAGGTTAAGGCATAACTGTATCAATGTTATTCAATAGACTCCGCTAAATTAACAATAGTTTAAAGACAGATGAGCTAATATTAGCATAGCTGCAACAAAACTGTTTCAGGACATGGTGCCAAAGACACACACATGGTTTTGAAATAATTTGGCAAGGCAAGGCAAGGCAAGGCAAGTTTATTTATATAGCACATTTCATACACAGTGGCAATTCAAAGTGCTTTACATAAACAGGAATAAAATTTAAGTATAAGAAAATAAAAACAAATAATAAAAAACAGATAAAAACAGATTAAAATGAGTTAAGACAAGTTATAAAAGAATGAAAAGAAAAGAAAGACACAATAGTGCGATCTGTCGGACGTAGCACAGTGCTCATTCAGTAAAGGCACAGCTAAACAGATGTGTTTTCAGTCTTGATTTGAATGTGCCTAATGTTGGAGCACATCTGATCATTTCTGGAAGCTGATTCCAGCAGCGAGGGGCATAATAGCTGAAAGCAGATTCACCCTGCTTTGACTGAACTCTTGGAATTTCTAGTTTATGTGATCCTAATGATCTGAGTGATCTGTTAGGTTTGTATTCAGTGAGCATATTTGTAATGTACTGAGGTCCTAGGCCATTTAGTGATTTATAGACAAGTAATAATACTTTAAAATCTATTCTGAATGTAACTGGAAGCCAGTGTAAGGATCTGAGGACAGGTGTGATGTGCTCTGATTTCCTGGTTCTGGTCAGAATCCTGGCCGCAGCGTTCTGGATGAGCTGCAACTGTCTGACTGTCTTTTTGGGAAGGCCAGTGAGGAGTCCATTACAGTAATCCACCTTGCTGCTGATAAAAGCATGAACAAGTTTCTCTAAGTCTTCACTGGAAACAAAACATCTAATTCTTGCAATGTTTTTGAGATGATAGTATGCTGATTTAGTTACTGCTTTGACATGACTGTTGAAACTCAGATCTGACTCCAGAGTCACACCAAGATTCTTGACCTTATTTTTTGTTGTATGACCCTTAGAGCCAAGGTACGCATTCACCTTGAGAACCTCATCTCTGTTCCCAAATGCAATGACTTCAGTTTTCTCTTTGTTTAACTGAAGGAAGTTTTGGCACATCCAATTGTTAATGTCATCAATGCATTGGCAGAGGGTGTCAATGGGGCTGTAGTCATTAGGCAGTAAGGCTATGTAGATCTGAGTGTCATCAGCATAGCTGTGGTAGGAGATTTGGTTCTTTCTCATTATTTGGCTCAGAGGGAGCATATAAAGGTTGAACAGGAGAGGTGCCAGAATTGAGCCTTGTGGGACTCCACATGTCATGGGTGTCCACCTCGACCTATGGTCACCTATGGCAATTCTTTTGTAAACTATAGCTTATTTCATGATAAAATGAACAATGGCCAAAATGTCTTAACATAAAAAATAAAATGGGCCTCACTCAATAAGAACAAATCATTCATAAGTTGTTAGAAAATATATAATTTTTAAAATATCTTCTGACCATTAGGTGGCACTGTCAAAACTATGCAGGTAACCCTAAAGGGTGATTTATACTTCTGAGTTAAGCGTATGTGTATGCTCCGGGTGTAGTCTGTGTGTGGTCGCATAGCCCTCGCAGTGGCCAATGCTGACACGCACCTCTCAAAAAAAAAAAATTTAACTACCCGTCACAACGTGTGGCACAAGCTCTGTGATTGGTTGGCTTGGTAGTGCTGACGAGTGTGGGCAGGGGTGAGAGCAGCGTGAGCCAGATGAAGCGAGTGTTTACAAGTGTGAAGTCCTGTGAAGGAGCTCTAGATGGAAACTGCTGCATGTCCACCAGTTCCTGCCTATGAATAAGCAACGCTACCTCACGGCAATTCGTAACTTTCGATTAAGTGGCTAATTCGTATGAATTCGTACAATCTAATTCGTATAATATAGTACGATTTGCTCATCACCCAATGACGGTTGGGTTTAGGGGTGGGGTTGGGTTCCACGTCTCCTTTTTTAAATCGTACGAATTCGTACGAGTTCAGTCGTACGAAATAGCCACTAAACTGGCAAAACGTAAAATACTTTTCTCGTGAGATCAGGCTGGAATGAGTGAGTTTGAGCCAGTTGTACTTTAAGGTAGCATTCAGAAAAAAAACATAACGCCAGTGATGAAACTCTACACAGAGGAGCATAAAAACCTCACTGTCAGCTAGAGTTTCGGAAGTGTTACTGCATAGCAACAAAAATAGCATGCAGAAGTATAAATGTATGACAACGTGCATAGCGTGCGCCATGGGTCACACCGATCACTCGACACAGAAAGAAAAAAACAGGCTTGGTTGATTATACATGGGCAATGGTTGTTGCTAGATCATATTTGGTTGCAGCTGTTAGTTAATGAAAAATATTTATATTATTTATTAAAATTTCCCATGGGCGCCACGGTGGCACGTGAGTAGCACGTTCGCCTCACAGCAAGAAGGTCGCTGGTTCGATCCCCGGTTGGGCCAGGTCCCGGTTGGGCCAGTTGGCATTTCTGTGTGGAGTTTGCATGTTCTCCCCGTGGTTGCGTGGGTTTCCTCCGGGTGCTCCGGTTTCCCCCACAGTCCAAAGACATGCGGTACAGGGGAATTGGGTAAGCTAAATTGTCCATAGTGTATGTGTGCGAATGAGAATGTATGGATGCGTTTCCCAGAGATGGGTTGTGGCTGGAAGGGCATCCGCTGCGTAAAACAAATGCCGGATAAGTTGGCGGTTCATTCTGCTGTGGCGACCCCGGATTAATAAAGGGACTAAGCCGAAAAGAAAATGAATGAATGAATGAAAATTTCCCATTAATTGTATTTTACTAACGTCTACTCCCACCCCGTCAAAGTAACCTAAAAACAGTAGTTGTACCGAGTATTATTTACGTTATCTATGAAAATTACCCAACAAATTTAATTTCTTAACATCTACCCCTAACCTAACTCTAAACCCAACCGTCACACTACTGTACAAATATTAATTATTGCAGTCATTAAAAAATGCTGCTATATTTATGTGAATATTGCAATTCTGGCCGGCCGTGTCTTTTATCTAGACCAGCGGTTCTCAACTGGTTTGGCCACGGGACCCACATTTTTACATGGTCATCAAGCCGCGACCCAAATTTTTAGGAACTGTAATGTAATTTTTGGCATTGTAATTAATTTTGTATTCATTTGTTATCATACACAAGTAGTGACAGATAAATCATAAGAAAATCATCAAGACTTACAAATAAACAATATTTTATTGCTGACATTTAACAAAATGTTTCAAATTATAGAAATATTACTGAAAACAACAAATACTGTAAACAGTGTTTAGGGTAAGGAAAGGTTCAGTTACCATAAACAAAACTGAACTGTTAATAAAACATTAACACTGATCCTGTTAAACAGAACAAACAAGCACATTGTAAAATTATTAAAATAATCATAACCATTTTTACATCTAATATGACAACAATTATAAACATATGTTTGGGAAGCTAATGAGATAACTGAGAATGTGTTTTACTCCTGATAAGAGTGATTCATGGGTGATGGTAGACAGTGCTACCCGAGGATCGTGCTCTGTCTAACCTGTTCCTTTACTTTAACTTAAGCTGCCAAGGAAGAGAAGCCACTTTCACACAAATACGTAGTACTTCACTGACTTTCTTTTTCAGCGTCTTATCACATGACAGCTCCACAAGCTGACTCTCTATGTTGCTTGGCAACGTGACGCTTTTCATGTTGATTCAAAAGGCATCGTTTGTCACGCGCACATTTCAAAATAAAAGTCCGGTATAAGCAAAGTAAGTTAAAAATGTAACTTTTATTGTTCTTTTGACCACACGCTCCGCGACCCACTAAAAATGTTCCTGCAACCCACTTTTGGGTCGCGACCCACCAGTTGAGAAACACTGATTTAGACTTTACAACGCACAAGTTTGGTGCAAAATTAGAGTGTTTTGAATTAATTCTCAGGATATTGTATGTGATTTAATCTAAATCAACATGATTTTATTACTTGTTGGCATGTTTTTCACATGATTGATTTCGCATGAACTATTCAAAAAACATTTATATGTAAAACATTTAATGTAGTTTTAAGCCCTTAAAGCTGCCACGAGCTAGTTCTTCAAATTTTCTGTGGTTAATGATCATTATGTGTTCCATCTCTGCCAAAGGTCACAACTTTTTACCATGCAGTTCTAAATTACCAACCATACTGAAAAAAAGTGTTCACTCTTAAAGGGGTGGTCCACTATAATATCTTATTTTAAACTTTAGTTCATGTGTTACGTAGCTGTGCGAACTTGAACAACATCTCTGAATATAATACGCTCAGTTCAAAGGGAGACAATGGCTCACAGAGTTACAGAGTTAGCTTAGCAAAGCCAATAGCGAACAAAGTTTGAGGACCACAAAAAATACATCAGGGCTAGTGAGATCACAAACATTTTAGGTTACACGCACCACGTGCACACACCCTTGTGCAGTGAAGGGGCGTGGCCAGAGGCGCTGTAATGTTACAGCAGAGAAAGCTAAATTGTGCCATGATAATGCCATGATGCTATGCAACTGATTTTGGTTCACACAAGAAATTTTTTGTGAACACTCCTTTGAAGAACCATTTTTACCTATGAAAATAAAATATTTAGAATAACATTTTAAAAATAAGAACATCTTTCTACAAAAAAAAATAATAATAATCTGTACCATGTAAAATTACTCTGGATGTTAAAAGTTCTTATAAAAAACATTTTAGACATAGCAGTTGAGGTGATGGATGAAGAAGAACCCATTTACAGTTGGTGTCTATGCATTATGGAAAACGGTAAACAAAAAAAAGAGCCTGATGAAAAGGGAGAGTTATAGATAAATGAAGGGAGTGAGTTTATAGGAGATAATGTGCGAGCCAAAGGCCAACAGAGCAGCACTGCAGGTCTGAGAGGATGAGAGAATAACTGCAGATGAGTAATGAGGGGAAAGTGTTAATGTCAGTGTGGAGGAGTCCTGCTTCTCTGATGCCATCTGACCTGTAATACCATCAACATGTGCTCATATCACTCTTAGTAATCCAGCACTCGATTATTTAATGGAAATGTCTGTTTTAATGCTGAGAAAACAGCAGTTGCTCACCAATGCACAGATGTAACATATACAGTCAAGCCTGAAATTATTAACACCCCTGGTAAATTCTGACTTAAAGTTGTTGTTCAAATGTAATTAAAAGCTGACAAATATATACTGTATCTTGCTTTTCCACAATGATGCCTCTTGCACATAGTCTTATAATCTTTAGGGAAGAAGCATGGGTCATTTCTAGTCCAAAAAATAAAAATAATAATAATAATAAAAACTTGCTGTTTTCAAAGTCAGAATTTGCAAGCGGTATGAATAATTTCTGGCTTTACAAAAGCCTGAGACTACTGTACTCTGAAAAACTTTAGAGACTAAAAATGAAAGGTTAATGAGATTATAAATAAACTATAAATAATTAAAATTGAGTATAAATAATTAAAAAGTATCAACTGAAAGAAAACAGACCTAAATAAATAACTGATGAAATAAATAAATCAATTAAAATGAAAAAAGTAAAAGCAAACAAATGCATTTAATTAAATACCTGCATTTATAAACACATAAATATGTTAAAATACCCCTAATAATAATAATAATAATAATAATAATAATAATAATAATGATAATAATAATAATATGTATAACTACATATAATTGTTAAATATATCTATATGGATTAACATAATTGTGTTTTGTTTGCTTGTTTGTGCAATTATTTGTGTGTGTGTGTGTGTGTGTGTGTGTGTGTGTGTGTGTGTGTGTGT
>CAIGQQ010000480.1:392972-412515 GCA_903798035.1 Danio albolineatus
TGTGTGTGTGTGTGTGTGTGTGTGTGTGTGTGTGTGTGTGTGTGTGTATTAAAATTACATGAATGCTTCAAGTCTCAAACTTTTGAAGCAATGGCCTAAATTAAAATACAGATATTTATGAATTCACATCTTTGGCACACAAACATACACAAAAATCCAAATAGTGTTAATATATTACCTTTTTTCCTATATTATCAATTGGTCTGTGTGACAGATAGCAGTGATCAACTACAGTTATAATTTATGAAATGTTCATTAATCTTTTCAGAAATAATTTCAATGCATTCAGCTCTTTGCATTTTAAAATGCAACAAGACATGTTTCAAGTTTAAGTAAAACATACTGGTTTGATCACTGTTTGTCCAAAAGAACCGGTTTAAGTAAACACACTGGACCTCCCATCACTAGTGGGAGATACACTGCTTATTGGGTTAAAAGTTAAACACTGAAAAAAAAAAACCTTAAATATACACTCGTGGATTAAAATGTACTCTAGTTTTAACACTGAACAACTCCCAAAAAAAAATTTAAATCACACTGTATATTTAACACTGGAATTTTAGCTGTGCATGACCTCAGCTTGATGTAATTCTACTTATGACAGCCAGATTTAACCAAACAGACCACTTTTCTCTGTTAACACTAAAATATGCTGTTTGGGGAAAAGAAAAATGCAAAAGAGAAAGTGAAGGGGAGGGAAATCCTCCCTAATCGTCTACCGCTGACGATCTGCAGATCATTTCAGAGCACATGAGACACGACAGGTGTCCTCCAGTGTGCACATCATGCGCATAAAGGCTCAACCTTACACCATCATTACTCATGCGGATTCCTGACATGTTTCATCTCATTACTGGAAAACTGCACATGTTCTGCTCATTACAGTAACAAACACAGACAGAGGAGGATCTGCACTTCTCATTTCACACTAATGCAGCATGAATGAGGAGTCTGACCAGCTGGATAAAAGCCATTTCACGCAAGTCTGCGATAGCAGAATTTAAAAGCTTAGTTCAGCCAAAAGTGTAAATTCTTTTATTAATTACTCACCATCATGTTGTTTCAAACCCATGAGACACTTATTTATGACGACAAATTGATATATGAGTGGTACAGTGGCTCAGTGGTTAGCACTGTCACCTCACAGCAAGATGGTTTCTGGTTCAAGTCTTGGCTGGGTCAGTTGGCATTTCTATGTGGAGTTTGCATGTTCCCCCATGTTTGTGTGGATTTCCTTTGGGTGCTCCGGTGTCCCCTACATGTGAATGGATGTTTCCCAATACCGGGTTGTGACTGGAAGGGCTGCTTAAAACATATGTCGGAATAGTTGGTGGTTCATTCCACTGTGGCGACCCTTGATAAATATGTGAATAAGCTGAAAGAAAATGAATAAATGAATGAATGAATGAATGAATGAATGAATGAATGAATGAATGAAATTAATATATTTTAGATTAAATCTGAGAGAGCTCAATCATCCTCCATAGACAGCAAGGCTCCCGAGTCCCGACTCAAAAAATAAAATACCAGTACAAGAATACTGCACACATAAAACAAGAATAGTGACTTTATTCAAATGTTTCTTCTCCTCGATGTCAGTATAGGGTGCACATTCACGTGTTGTGCCTCTGACATATACATGGATGTGCCTGAACATTGTTTCAAACAGAGGAAGCTGCGTGCGGACATCTAGAGTATATATCCGTGTACAGTGCCCATGGACGTGCGCAGTACTGACACTGAGGACAAGAAACTGTTGAATAGAAGTTGTTATTTTTGTTTTACCACTTTAATGCAAAATCAAGCAAATGCTGCAAAAATAAATATATTTCCTACAGATTTTGGGCAGTCAAGTCATGTGACATTAAAGCCACTAACATTAAACCAAAGTCCACTTGAGAAAGGTTGTGTGTGTTGAATTGATTACTAACACTTCTACATGCATCAACTATTGTATGTATGTGCTTCTCTCTCTTTCTTTTTACCTCAAGCTATGTTTCCATCCCTATTTTAATGTGCATTTTGAAGTATCAAGTAAAAAATGAGTGATGATCAAAAAATAAAAATAAAAATGTTTACTTGAAGTGGATTTTGACTTGGTTGATGGAAATGAATTTGCTGAATAAATTCTGACGTATAGCACATATTAACCCTGTGAGGCCCACTGTAGTAATATAGCAACATTGCTTTTAGCTGTACAGAAATCAATCTGCTCACATTTTGTTTCTCTCTTAGACCACACTTTCACAACTAAAACGTTCTATTGTTAAATCTTGCAATGCTATTAGATGCCAGATTTGGTAAACAAATACGTTAAACTGGCAATGAATCCACACAACTTGACATCAGCTTGACAACAAGATAAATCAAGTCTCAAGTTAAATGCCTAAAATGTTGTTGTTGCTTTTTCTTTCTGTGATTAGCTCTATTAGCATTTAAGTGAAGGACGCAACAAACTGGAATGTGTTAAGTCTTACAAACATGTCAGTATGATTGTGATTGATTTTATGACTATTTAGCTTAAAAAACAGACAGTGATTTTTCCCATAGAGTACACAGTGTACACATAAAGTACACAGTGTTCCAAAGAGTACACCTAGAGTACACTGTACTCAAACTCACAGACACCTAATTCACATTGTTTTTTTTTTTGTTTTTTTTTGGTGAACTTTGATTTACCTTATTAATACATTAAAGCCTGGTTCACATAATACGATTTTCTAATAACCCTTTACAACTGCAGCTTGTCACACTGTGAGAACACGATCACCTTTTTACACTGTAATCTCTTAGTTGTCAGACTGAACAACAATCGAGACATGACAAACAGAAACACGTGCAAGTCTTGAGATAATCAGCCCATGACACGTTCAATAACCTGAATTCTAAAATGATAGTTAACAGCAAACATAAACAATCTGTAGCAGGAATTTATCATAACATGTCTTTGTAATAATAAAAAAATATATCTAAATCGATATTTCCCATATTTGGTTTTATTACACTGACTGAATCTTTAGATTCAGCGCTTCTATTGGTTCTTGAATTGGCACTTGAGCAATCAAAACCCCCAGATTTTAACCAAGCATTATAAGAATCATTTAAGGTTTTCATAATTGATCAGACAACCAGATTGTGGATAAAATCACTTCGAAACACACACACGACAACCTTTTTCCCTATACTGGATAAGTTTGGCACAATGTGGACTAAAATATGCCAGAAAAAAAAATTCTAATTATTTACTATTATTACAGGTAATGTATGATGCTTCTAATGACCCATGTGATATAAAGTGATTCCAAGAAAAAAGAAAGAAAGAAAAAGAAGAAGAAAAAAAAAGAGACATAGTTAAGCTACAGTTCACTCACATCTCAAACTGCCCAAAATATCAATTACGTGCACTCAGTATTTGCATGGCCCAAAATATAAATCAATTCTATTTATATAATAGTATTACAGGCGTACATAAATAGAAATATAACATAATGCGCTCAATAAATGTCATTTAGCTCTTCTGGTGGGCAAAACACAATATGGTCTACAATGCTGATTGATTGAACAAACACATATATTGGATAAATACATTCCAGGGTGATATTTCTTAGGCTAATGTACAGATATTTTCCATCAGTTATGTTTACTCAGTGGTTCTTGAGATCCCAAAAAAACTGAATTTGACAAGACTATCATTGTTGATGTATATTTTCACAGCAAGATAAATCGAGAAATTATGCAAAAATACTACCAAAGAAGAAAAAAAGACCCGCAAAATACTAGAGGAAGTTGATTCTTCACGAGGAAGGCAACATTGTACATACTGTACTTACATATTAACATGATGGTACTAACATATAAACAGAGACAATAAACTCTCCAAGCTAAAACAAACCATATGTTTGACTTATGTGCGCTAATGGCTAGCGTGGCTTAACGTAGTTTGAAGATCAGCCCAGTAATGAGAGCTTCAAGTTGGCAGCGAGTATTAAAAACAAGCTACTGTGCTTTTACGTTTTTCGGGAATGTCTCCATTCATTAATTAATTGTTAGCATTAGCGGTCGCAACATCTAATATTGTAGTTGTGGGTTTTGTTCAAAATTCACGATTATAGAAAATCCTGGTTCTTGCCTTGATTTATAGACATCTTTGATAGGAACTTCATATCATCAACTTTTAGGCATAGTGAAGCAAGATTTAGGGAAAAGGAAAATGCAGCTAATTACTCGCAAGTTAAGAGCTCAGACGATTTAAAGAGAAAGTTCACCCAAAATAAATAGAAATATGCATATGCTCGTGAGATTTAAAGGGATAGTTCACCAAAAGATTAATGAATAAATAAATAAAAGAATAAACAAATAAACGAACGAATAAATAAATAAATAAATAAATAAATAAAAGTGTAGGCCTATTTGCACATCACTGGCAAATGGAGATGTTGAATCAGGTTAATAGGTTCTGGAAAATTCATGTTCAGTTCTATATTAGGCTACATATTAATTATTTCAGTACTGAAATTATGAAAATAAATTTGGAATTTTGAGATATAAAATAATAAAAATAAACAGTATTTTAGCAATAAAATTGAAATAATGCATAATGAAGCTCCAATTAAGTAATAGCCAAGTAACTGTAAAATAAATAAATAAAGTTGCAATAAAATAAAGCAATAATATTGAATTGTGTAAACTATAACATTGAATATTTGTTCCATATGATATAAGGTTGCATATATAATAATATAATAACAATAATAATTCCTTACATTTATATAGCACTTTTCTAGACACTCAAAGCACTTTACACAATGGGGTGGGGGGGGGTGGGGTCTCCTCATCCACCACCAGTGTGCAGCATCTACCTGGATGATGCGATGGCAGCCATTTTGCGCCAGACCGCACACCACACACCAGCTGTTTGGTGGAGAGGAGACAGATTGATGAAGCCAATTATAATATGGGGATGTAGGAGGCCATGATGGACAGAGGCCAGTGGGCAGATCTGGAATTTTTCATGACCACAGAGAGTCAGTACCTCGGTTTAACGTCTCACCTGAAAGACGGCACTCACAGGGCAGCATAGAGTCCCCTTCTCTATACTGGGATATTAGGACCCACACAGGCCGCAGGTTGAGCGCCCCCTATATATATAGTAGAAAATAAAAATGATCTGAAGAAAAAGTTGCTGGCAAAATGTGTTATTGTGTTAAAAAAATTATAAAATCTTAATTAAAAAAAAAAACATTTGTAATTATATTTTTAAAAAAAAGACTTCTTTCAACTTTCAGTCATCTGAAGCCAATAAACACTTGTGTGATGAATAAACATTTCCACGTGATAAACATTCTCACTCACTCTTATGTGTAAGTTCTGTATGTTTCCACTTTTCTGGCATTATTCAAACACAGAAGGACAGAGATGTTTCTACAGTATTTGAGCCTCAGGTATGTGAGAGCACCTTTCAGCATCTGATGATCAGATAAACTCCCGACCCAAACAGATCAGACAGAACAGGAAAGCCCACTTCTCTAGAACCTCAGCCTCCAGCGCGCAATCATGAGAGACGAGAACACACAACAACTGCAACTAATTGAACTCAGTTTACATTTATTGGAGGAGAACTAACGTCATTGTTATGCCATTGGCAGTAATAGCCACAGAGTTATAGTCAGTCTTGTCATCTCTAATGGTGTGGTGTAAACAGTTAGAGCACTAAAAGCCAGTCGATTGATGACTGTCAGCAAAATGACGTTCTTCCGTAAACTAGAGTTATAGTGTGCTTATTTCATGTTGATGCAGCAATGACAATGTTTAAACTATTAATGTGTCCCAACAGTATTATATACCTGTTGCATAATCTGAATATAATAGATAGAGCAGCACTATTAAAAAAAACAAGACTAATATTTTAATTATATAATAATTCATTCATTTTCTTTTTCGGCTTAGTCCCTTTATTAATCTGAGGTCGCCACAGTGGAATGAATCGGCAATTTATCCAGCATATGTTTTACGCAGCGGATGTCCTTCCAGCTGCAACCCATCACTGGGAAACATCCATACTGCACAGCAGCATCCTACCAAAAACCATTCTAGTAACAGCAAAAGAAACACCCTAGTAACATCATAGCACATAGCAAACCACATAGCAACCCCCTAGCTAACATGTGTGTATCCAATCAAATGCATAGTGACACCCTAGCAACCAACCAGAGCAACCTAGCAAACAATGTATGAAACATCACTTACACAGAAATTTCTCTCAAACAAAACTGGTTTCTGTTAGACTGTGCAGCTATTCATTTTCTAAAACAGGGGTGCCCAAAATTTTCTTATGAAGGGCCAAAATCCAAGCTCGATTGAGAATTGTTGGCCGAAGGTAAATATAACAAAAAGTATTACATTAAAGTTGCCATGGGTAATTTATTTAATAATAATTAAAAACAAAAAGAAAATATTACTTCAACGCATTCTAACTTTTTGAAAATGTGTATTATTTTAACTAACTTTGTTTTCATTTGTACGCCCATGTCTTCTGCTTTGTCCCCTGTTTGTTAAGTGGCACTAGGTACTTTTTTTTTAATCTGTTTTATTCATATTTAATTGAAACATTTAATCTAATTTGTGTTTGTTTTTTTGGAGCTCAACAATAAAACAAACAGACAAAAGGTTACACTAAAATACAAATGAGAATCTCTGTTAACGACTTTCCCCAACCCATCCTAATCATTTTCCCTCTGGCGGGCCAAATCAAAGGATACAAAGGGCCAACTTTGGCCAGCGGGCCCTCGTTTGGGCATCACTGATCTAAAACAATAACCATGCCTTGTAACTGCACAACAACATACTAGCGACCAGCTAAAGTAACCAATTGCCAAAATTGCTCTAGTAAGCAGAAAGCAGCTCCCAAGGAAGCACAAGAGTACTCAGCAAGCAAAAGTGTTCAACAACACCCTAGCAACCAAAAATAATTCTACATTAATTGCTCAACAACACCCTAGCAAACAACCAGAACACCATAGCAACTAATGCATAAAGCACCACTTACTTAGACATGTCTTTCTAACCAAACAAATTTCTGCTAGCTCATGTGGTGAATGTAGACCTTTTCATTGATATTCAACGACCAAGGACCACTCAGAGGACATCTGACTGACATGTCAAGCAACCAATCAGTTTAGTTTGTTCAGCATCATGGCTGATGAAAATTTAATGTTGATGTCCCCTGGAATGTAAACGTTCTGGACACATTTTAAAGAGCCTTTGCTGAAAACTACTCATACTTTTGATAACCAAATGACTTTGAAACCTCTGAATGGTTTGTTTTCAAACGTTTAACCACCTGTCCGTGGCTCAATATCTGAGGCTATTACATTCATTATTCTATTGCTACAGTATTAAAAAAGGATCTTCAAATTTTAGTTTGAAGATGATTAGTACACTCTGGGACCCCTGTAAAATCAGGCTAGCTTTAATCAGACTTCTGTATAAGGACCTCCAGTATCTGCTATTGCACAACGATGACCCTCGAGAACAGATGTTTTGAGGCAAACTCAAGTAAAGTTTGGGAAATCGGCTCTACAAATCAAAACAAGGTTTACTTATGGGCTGGATGATAACAGGATGTTTTCAAACATAGTAAAAGGCCTGCACAACAACATTCTGTTGTGTGACACATTTGATTAGTAGTGAAACACAAAGCTAAACACATCCTTTTCGGAAACACAACTTAAATTTAAACAAAATTTTAAGTGGAATTTTGTCCATTGTCAGTACTTTAGAGATGTATGAACATCATGGTCATTTTGCTAACCTAGACGTCTATTGCCTAATCTGTTGAACACTCAACAATTTACAACACTCTAGTAACTTCACAACAATGCCCTCGCAAATACCCACAACACCCCAGCAACCACACACCAAAACCCTTTGAGTAGCATAGCAACCTCTTAGCAACTACCAGAATACTCTTGTAACTGCACAGCAACATCCTAACAAGTAACCATTACACCCTAGCAGGCTATATCAATTGACCAAGCTGATTTCAGGTAGTCCATGAATTGAATTTACATATTAACACGTTTAAAAACCTGTCAACTGCATAAAACACCTCCTGCAACTAAAATAATTACCCTTGAAACCCCCTTTCAATACCCTAGCAACCACACAGACAACCCTAGTAACTGCACAGCAACACACTATTAACAAATCACAGCATTCATTCATTCATCTATCTTCCTTCAGCATAGTCGTTTCATTCATCAGGGGTTCAGCATATCCAGCATATGTTTTACACAGTGGATGTCCTTCGAGCTGCTACCCAGTACTGGAAAACATCCATACACACTCATCCACACACATACACTATGGCCAATTTAGTTAATTCAATTCACCTATAGCGCATGTCTTTGGACAGAGGGGGAAACCGGAGCCTCCTTGCTGTGAGGCGACAGTGCTAACCACTGTGTTGCCCAAATAACAGCACTATAGTAAAATATGTAAAAAATCAAGGTAAAACAGTAAAAAGCAAAGTACAATATGCATACATCTTACACAGAAGTCACACACAGAAAACATGCATCCTAGCAACTCCATAGCAACACCACAGGAACCTCAAAGCAACTGCACAGAACACAACAATGTCCTTGAGCCAACCCACCAGAACACCTCAACAACAAGCATATTATGCACTACTTACTAAAAAACTGTAGTAACTGCACAACAAAACCTTACCAATCAATGCAAACTCCCTAGCAACCAATCATTACTGTCAAATCAAGTGGATTTAGAAAATTTCTAAATTTTAAACCTTTAAACCACCTGTATGTATACTTATTCATGTGGCAAATTTAAATAGTAAACATCAAAAAACAAAAAAATAAATAAAAACAAGCTTTCTAGTAACTAGTAACACCCTAGCAACAACCTTACCGGCAAACACCTTGATGTCAAAACCAAATGTCAAAAAACACATCAAACAAGCAAATCAATTTGATGTCATTTGACTGATGTCAAAACGACATCAAATTAATAATGTCTGACTGCAGACTTGCATATGCAAGTTGAGACACGCAGTTTCAGACCTGCAATCTCAGACACAAAGCACACAATGGAGCTAGTGACATCACATTGCATGCAGCTCAGCTTGCACCTGCACCCAGCCAGACCCTTCTCCATTAGATTAACCCCCCACCCCTGTCAAAAAGCACTTAAAGGATTGTCCTGTAATAAATTTTTGACGTGATTTTTTATGCAAATTTAATGTAATTTTAACATTAAGGTAGTTTGCATGCATTGTAGGGATACAAACCCTGTAAATAAGTAGTATTCAAGAGTTCCCACTTAGATATGCTTAGTGTTCATAACAGGTTTCGCGTGCTGTCCCGTGAGAGAACCCTGAGCTCAGAGATAATTGAGTCCAAGGCTCCCACCCGGTCAATAAGCATATAAGAGCATCCGAGATCAGGTAGGTCCCCCTTAGAAGCTTAGGAGCTCTCCCTTAAAAAAGGGAGAAAAAGGAGGAGATGGGGTGGAAGAGGGGATTGTTCCAAAACGAAGATAGAGCAGTAGGGAGAAAACGATCCATTGGATCTCTGATTGGATTATTACTGGTTACAGTTGAGCAGCCAGTCATATCAAGTGCTTTTCTCAAAATTAGTTTATGAAACTTCACTTAGTAAATTTGTCATTTGTAATTGAAGGTTTCAGATTAAAAAAAAAAAAAATTTTCTTGTATTATAATATATTTTTGTCATTATTCTGGTGATGGCGCCACGGTGGCGTAGTGAGTAGCACATTCGCTTCACAGCAAGAAGGTCGTTGTATTCTGGTGATGGCGCCACGGTGGCGTAGTGAGTAGCACATTCGCTTCACAGCAAGAAGGTCGTTGGTTCGAGCCCCGGCTGGATCAGTTGGCATTTCTGTGTTGAGTTTGCATGTTCTCCCCGTGGTTGCGTGGGTTTTCTCCGGGTGCTCCGGTTTCCCCCACAAGTCCAAAGACATGTGGTATAGGTGAATTGGGTAGGCTAAATTGTCCGTAGTGTATGAGTGTGAATGTGTGTGTATGGATATTTCCCAGAGATGGGTTGCGGCTGGAAGGGCATCTGCTGCGTAAAACATATGCTGGATAAGTTGGCGGTTGATTCTGCTGTGGCGACCCCGGATTAATAAAGGGACTAAGCCGACAAGAAAATAAATGAAAATGAATGAATATTCTGGTGATCAAAGAGCATTAATTTGTGGATTTCAAATGGACGTCAAGATTTTGACATCAAATCAGTTAACATTTTTGATGTGTTTTTTGTAATGTTTTGAAATTAAGGTTCTTGCTGGGTTAGCAACCACATTGTACCATGCTAGCAATTATCGTGCAACCATGCCTAATGGCCCAGGCCCAGATTTGGCATTAAGCTGACACAACAGGCATTCATCCGGCACAGGCATACAGCATGTGGGCCAAACATGGCCCAAGTTTGGCAGAGGTGGCACCATCTTTAAGGCGTCACACGATATTTGGGCCATATGTAGCGATAACACTTTATTTTGATGGTCCATTTGAGTATCAGTAGACTGTTCACATCTGTTGACACTGACATTCATCTGTTGATACTGACATTCAACAGACATTTAACTGACAATAAGAAACTTTGCAAGTACACTCTTAAAAAAAAAGGTTCCTTGAGGTTTTATATAGAACCCTAGGGTTCTATACTTGGCCAGTAGAACCTTTTACCCAAAAAATGGTTCTATTTAGAACCCTTTGAGTGCAAAGAACCTTTTTGATTAAAATGGTTCTATAATGTGAAAAAGCCCTCTGGTGACGTCATTCATTTGTGGACTGGTGGTGACGAGCCTGGAGAGTGACGGTTAGTTTTTGAAAAGGAGAACTCCGCTTTTGCAGCTCCGTCATTCAGGTACGTTTTTACTCTTTTAAAACTATAATATTGAAATATTTTGTATTACGGGGTAATGTTTCTCTTCCCTTGTGTTATATGGTGACAGACTGAATAAGGGGTAACGTTAATATGGATTAATACTGTGCTTGTTAGTTTCTGATGGTCTCTGTCGACAGCCTTCGCTTCAGAAATCTGTCTCAAGCTGACTTTGCTCTGCTTTTTGTTCGAAATAAGTTACATTTTCGCTTTATTTGTTTGTCAGTATTAATTAAAATATCAATAACAATAAAACAGGTGCGTTATTCGATGGCGGGATTGAAGCGCGTGCACGCTCTTTTAATGGTAACTTCTTATGAGCCGATTTCCGCTTTCGTGTAGTTTTTATCTCCAACCTTGAACAAACGAGTACTCCCAGCTTGTTCGTGTGTGAGTTTAGCCAAGTTTAACTCGGGCTAAACTCTGTAAAGTAGTGTACACGCCGGCTAGTCTGCATTAAAACCGCAAGGGAGCATGTCGCGCTCGTGCCCGCCCGAGTCTATGCACGCGCCCGCCCGAGTCTATGCACGCGCCCGCCCGAGTCTATGCACGCGCTATTGTGATGATTGCTATGTGTATTATTGAAACCTTTTAAAGCCAAAACATATTTTAATAATCCATAGATAAAAGATCAGGTGTTATTTATGAAGGACATACAAACATGCAGGCTAAATGTATTGTGAAATGTTGAACCTTGTTAAATATAGGCTACATATATATATTGTGCTTGATAAGTTTAAAATTCATATTTTAATGTATATCTTTCTTTTCTTCAAACAGCCTGGAAACTGAACTGCATCATAAATCTTGTGCTCGGTATGTATTATTGCTTTTAATTCTAAACAAACTGTATTAAGTATTATGAAATGAATATTATAAAAGACTTGAACATTGTATTGTAACCTGGGCTGCAGGACACAAATAGCTTTGAAGAGGAAGGATCCCAGCTTAAAGAAGGACATGCCATACATCCATAATTGTGACACAATTATCATCAACAAGGACACCTGGTAAATATTGTATTTTATAACATTCATATGTCAGACTTGGTTGTTGTGTACTGAAATAATATATTTATCACATAAATGTTCTATCACTTATTGCTGCTGTTTTAATACAGTAAGAATATTAAGGTCATTGCTTATTAAAAAGTCCTGCAAAGAAAAAAATATGTTTTAAAAGAAAGTGTAAATTTGCCTACAGGATACCTTGTTGCAATGTCTGCAAAACAAATTTAAAAATGAAGGGATTTCAGTGGTGAGCTCATCTATCATCTCGCAAATGAAACAAATTAATGGGATGAAAAGGAAGTGAACTGTACTCTGAGGAACCTAACACAAGGCAAGTTCAGTTCAATACATTTTATGTCAAAGGTAGATTAATTATGTATTATAAATTCATATTTCCACACTCTAAAATGCTGTCTTCCTACCTCAGACTGTGATGGACCTGGAATGCGACACCAGATATTCATAAGTCAAGAACCAAATGAAAGACCCTTTTCCAGAGCACAGATTATGGAGGGGTTTGCAGAACTAATGGAGCAGTTTCTTCTTCTTGGAGTGCCACAGCTTGTGAGTAAACACTGTTACATTGTGTGCCAAATAGTTTTGCGTCCATGATGACTTTAAGAAACTTGTATTGCTGAAAATATGTCATTTGGAAACTTACACATGAAGTAAACAAAATGTTTTTTTGCATTTAGGATGCTGCATAGAAAACTTGGTGAAGAACACAGAAACATCTTTAAAAGAAATGGCCCAAAAAGGGACGGAAAGAAGGAAGTGCTCCATGACAGTTTCATTGGACCAGCAGAGGAAACCGCAGAAGGTAACTACACCCTATACTACAAACTATTTGCCCCAAACACACACACACACTCACACACACTTTAATTGTATTGATTATAACTGTAATTCTATTTGATGACATGTTAATTGGTTAAAAGTACTAATTAAAATATTGTTTTACAGAAATCCAAAGGTCCTACACCAACCAGGATTCAGCAGCTCTCCTGATTCCACCAAGGCTTGAAGTGTCAGTATTACAATGGACAACACTCACTCGCTATCCTTCAACTTCCTCATTTATCAGAGGCACCACAGAGGAGTGAATCACCAACTAATCTGCCCTTTCCAGCCACAACCCAGCACTTGGAAACCCATATACTCTCTCATAGATCTACACACATTCACTCACTATGGCCAATTCACCTATACTGTACACATGCTTTTGGACTGTGGGGTCAACCGGAGCACCCAGAGGAAACCCACATGAACACTGGGAGAACTTGCAAACTCCACACAGAAATGACAACTGGCCCAGTCGGGACTCGAACCAGTGACCTGCTTGCTGTGAGGTGACAGTTCTAACCAGTGAGCCACTGTGCCACCCATGGACAAAACTATTTACCTTATAAGAGAGGCTGACAGGCATGGACATGCTACAGGTTGTGAAATGGCTGTTTGCAGTGTTTTGTCTAATCATTCTGCAATGTTTTAGTAATGTTTCTTATTAAATTATGTATAAAAATGGATGTTGTGATGACCAATACATGCAGGTACCATCAACTTTTTGAAATTGTAGTGTTATTTAATAGATGTTTTGATTGTTTGTGTATTGTTTCTATCTGCATTGTGATATATTTCTCTTCATTTTAGAGATGTGTGAAAGTTAAGTACTGTATTTGTTCAAACAGTAAAAAAGCTTATAAAAGTGAAGTCATTACAATAACAGTGTTGAATGCCATTAAACTGTTAAGGTAGATCTGCTGTCCAATGCAAAGTATGCAAAGGTGCAATTTTAAATATTTAAAAAAAATATTTTGTATAATGAATTGAATAAATTTAAACAATTTGAATTGTCTGGATTGGTTTTATTTTTTATTTATTAATAAGTAACAATAATTCATTAATAAATAAAAATAACCCTTAAATGGTTCTAAATAGAACCATCTAACTTGAATTCAAAGAACCATTTGGGGTTCTATTTAATGAACCCTTAAAATGGTTCTATATAGAACCTTTTGGGGGTTCCATATATGAAGCGCTCGATAGAACCATTTTTGGTTCTATATGGAACCGTTTGTTTTAAGAGTGTACATGTCAACTTACACTAACCCTAACCCCAACCCTTACCCCAACCTAACAGTCTACTTATAATCTAATGAGAATTAGTTGCAATGTAACTTAAATTCAACAGACAGACCATTAAAATAAGGTGTGACCAATGTAGCAATTGGCCCAGATGTTAAAATCAATATGTGGGCCATGTAAGTTTTTGTGTTGACCAGCATTTAAAATACATTACAATAATTTTTGAGTATAGAAAAAATTCTACCAATCAGATCGCTTTGAGAAAAAGCTTGCCCATAGTGTGCCTAAAGCGCAATGCTTCATGGGTTTATCAATTTCATTGCAATCAGGACACATCGACCTATCTGGCCCAGTTATGAGTTATTAACTTGGCTGTGACTTGACCCAGATATGGTCCATGTTTGCCGTACAATAATTCAGTGTGGCATGTGGGCCGAACAAAATCTTATACACCTAATACCTTTGCCATATGGTTTTCTGCCCAAATCATATCTATATAGAAGATCTATATGGAAGATTTGAACCTGTATATCTGACACATTACCCTAGTTTCTTTTCACCCTGCCTCAACAGTCTACGTCTGCAACAGTCAGACATGAAAAACCAAATCAATATCTTGAGTGTTTTCAGCTTAAATTCTAAACCAACTTTAATGAAATCAAAACAAAGTGTGCTAGCTTTAATTATTTACATCATATATAGCAAATGAACAACGTGATCCTCATTTTCTGCAGATGCTTATTTTTAAAACAATATCTGGTACGAAAACACATGCAAATTCCTAATAAAACTCAACACAGCTTTGTGTGACAAAAAATAAAAAAATAAATGAAAACAGGAGCCGCCTAAAATGGGCCAATCCTGTATTTGACAATTAAAAGGATGTTCTATGGATTGCTTTCTTATTATGTTTAAAGCCAACCGGAAATTCTGGGTTATTGTTTTAATACTGTAATTCTAAGAGAGAAAAAAAAAATCACTTGAGCTGCTGGATAATCCTTTAGAAACCAGAGTTTGATTAATTCCTGTGAGAGCCACCTACACATGAGCCCAAGAAGAGGGAAGACAAGCAAAAAAAAATTGACGATAAATGCAATCGTGTGTGGATTAGTGACTGGAAATGTTGCCACCTTTCATAATGGCGTTACCATGAAAATTGTCTTGTACGTCAGACATCAGTAACTCATTTCTCTCTCCATGACTAACCCTTTGATCTTGTTAAAAGAGATTGGGGCTTGTTGACACACTTCTGACGCCATGCAGTGAATCATTTTACGGTGGGTTTATTTTTAGAAGACCTTTAAAAAAAAAAAGAAATGTTAAAGAAATATCAAATATCAAACATAACTGATTTTATGACATTTATTAGTCATGTAACCACAAGTGTGGATTTTGACAACTTGCCTTAACCCTTAAAGACTGGTTAACCAAAACTATAGCTGCGTCCCAAATGACACACTATACACTATGTACTTTTGCACTTAAACACTCAGCAGTATAGTATATGTATGCAGTGTTGTCCCAAATGGAACACTAATGGTTTTTTGTCTAAGCGGAAGTTCAAACTGTTTCGCTGATGACGTTTGACGGTTGCCAAATTAATGAAATAAATGACCAAACTACCAAATAATACCTGGCAGAGCATAACCGCATTCACACGTGCATCTCAAAAAGCGTACACAGCGGCCTCTCTTGGATTCGCAAAAAAAAAACTGCAAAAAAACGTACCTCCTGGAACGTATTTCGCAGCCTCCAGAAACGTACTGGGGACTACGTTTTTAAAATGAGCCTGGGTTGCAAAAATCATACATTTTCATACGACTGCACTTTCGTATGCGTATTCATACAAATTAGCCACTAAACTGACAAAATGTAAAATAGTTACATTTCTTTGTGAGTCTAGAAACTCTAGCAATACTAAAATAAACCTTTGTTAGTTGAAACAAAACAATTAAAAAGGAAAAACCACAGGCATAGTCACTTTTTGACTTTTAATCTCACACTTCTAACTTTATATTTCAGATATTATATCTTTTTTTTGTACTTCTGACATTTTTATCTTTAATTTTGAGTTGTTGTTTTTTTTTTTACCTTAAATTTATTACTATTTCTCATAAATCAGCTTTTTGGGTTTATGCACTGTAAAAAACTTCTGGTTGCCTGAAATTTTTAAACTAAATCGAATTAACCTCATGAGTCCATTCATTCATTCATTCATTTTCTTTTCGGCTTAGACCCTTTATTAATCTGGGGTCGCCACAGCAGAATGAACCACCAACTTATGCAGCATATGTTTTACGCAGCGAATGCCCTTCAAGGCCGCAACCCATCACTGGGAAACATCCATACATGCTCATTCACACACAGACAGTACACTACAGACAATTTAGCTTACCCAGTTCACCTATACCACATGTCTTTGGACTTTGGTATACAACATTATTTTTCAGGAGGAAACCCACGCTAACACGGGGAGAACATGCAAACTCCACACAGAAATGCCAACTGACCCAGCTGAGGCTCTAACCAGCGTTCTTCTTGCTGTAATACGATCATGCTACTTACTGCGCCACTGTGACGCCCATTGTGAGTCCATTGAACATATATTATATATTATGTTAAACTAACTTAAAACAGCTTACATAACTTATAAATTAAGTTATACTGAACTAAAACAGGGCGCCACGGTGGTGTAGTGAGTAGCACGTTCGCCTCACAGCAAGAAGGTCGCTGGTTCGAGCGTCGGCTGGGTCAGTTGGCATTCTGTGTGGAGTTTGCATGTTCTCCCCGTGGTTGCGTGGGTTTCCTCCGGGTGCTCCAAAGATATGCGGTACAGGTGAATTGGGTTAGCCAAATTGTAGTGTATGTGTGTGAATGAGAATCTATGGATGTTTCCCAGAGATGGGTTGCGGCTGGAAGGGCATCCGCTGCATAAAACAAAATTCCATAACAAAAAAATGAAGCTGATGTAACAATTGTAATCTTAAAAGCACATTAAAAATATGAATAAATTTAGAAATAATCACACAGGTGACATTTTCTCCAAGCTATATTTATAGGGAAAACGTATCAGTTAAAGCACACCTACATAATGAACTCTTGAACATGTAGTTATTGTATACTGCCACCTTTTACCTTTGCATGGGATTGAATTGGTTGTACACATGGTGTCCGCTTCCTTTTCTCCCTCTTTCCTCTTTGTGACTATTCCTGTGCTTTTCTAGGTTGGATTCAGGAATGTGCTCCATTTCCCTAAAGGAAGCAGAAAGCGCAACCCAGCCCAGTCTGGACTCCTCACGGTGGGCCAGCGAGTGAAAAGACCCTCTGAGCCCCTGGACGTCCTTCCTGCTGGGGCCGCCCTTGATCCGGCCCAATTCCATCCCAACAACAGCAGATTCTAGCAGGACAGGTCATCGGTAGGTTACAGAGCTGTTTTTGTTGGCCTACCTGGAGTCTTTTGCTACATCCTGAAAGTACACACTCTTTTTGTGAAGAAATACATAGTCTTGAGTGTGTAGATTTCAGATTGCAGAAATGTGGAGATGCTCAGAAATCTCTTTTCATAACTGTGCCTTCAAAAGTTGATGACTAAATGTGTCTTTATAAAAGTTCACGTTGTTGTTGCAGATAAAATATAACACAAATAACTGTTTTTCATTAGGTTAGTTATCATTAAATATTCAAACCTGTTTGCCTGAGCCTATTTGTTGTAATTTCGTATCCGCCATTTTTGTAGTTTTTAGCAACGTTTACCTGTGTTTGTAGTTCTTAAAAAAAAAAAAAAACACACACAGATCTGTACTTCCAGTTTCCAGGTCTGGATTTGTTTAAGAAAACCTAGTATTCACAACATTTTCTGAAATACCATAAGCTCTCTCTCTCTCTCTCTCTCTCTCTCTCTCTCTCTCTCTCTCTCTCTATATATATATATATATATATATATATATTAGTGCTTGTTCAAAGACCAAATTAGCTTTTGTTGAACCAATTTGTTAGCATTCCTTCAAAATTATATATATTTTTTAAAACAACCGTTTACTAGTAGAATGTATGCAGAAAAACAACATTACCCATGATTCTGTAATACAATTCCACCAATCAGAGAGAGCAAAATGCACCAAAAGAAATCTTCAGCCCCACACATTGCCACAAAGCACAGCAAATAATGCAATATATTGTTTTTATACACTGTTAGACTATGCCGCAATTTTACAGTTATTTACTGCAAAAAAAAAAAAAAGCCCAGTAAAATACCTCATATGTCTTTACAGTTCTCTACTGTAAAATGCACTGTGGGTCATTTTAAAACATGTACAATAACTTACTGCGTATTAGGAATTTACGGTATTCTACTGTGATCTAAGTAATCAAGTACTGCTACTGTAGTTGAAGACAAAAATGAGACCAATAATAAAAAAATATATTAATCAACATCTTGTATCACAAAATGTATTTAAAATACAATGAGGAATGAATACTACTTATGTAAACCATTTAAAATGGATGTAATAACAGTGAGTAATAAAAAATACTGTCGTAAATCACCTCTTCACACTCTCAGAAATAAAGGTACGTAAGCTGTCACTGGTGTGGTACCTTTTGAAAAGGTACACATTTGTACTTAAAAGGTCCCTATTGGTATCTCAAAAATATATATTAGAACCCAAAAATTTTAAGAGGAACACTTTTGTACTTTTTAGGTACTAATATGTATCCTAGAGGTATTAATATGGACCTTTTAGATACAAATTTGTACGTTTTGAAAAGGTACCACCCCAGTGACAGCTCGCGTACCTTTATTTCTGAGAGTGTACATTAGTCAATTCAATATTAAATCCCAAAAATAAGCGTTTTAATCTGCTGGTGTAAAATGTAGATATGCAAAATTATTGTAAAAATATCATATTGTATAATGAAAAAGTTGAGGTAGTGTTATTTTACTGTAAAATAAAATTGTGGTTGGGCCCTGCTGCTGTAGAACACATTTACAGGTAAGTTTAGGTAAATTCCCAGCTAACAGGGAACGTTCCCAGAACATTCACTAACGTTCTTTAAAAGTTGTGAAAATGTTAGCACAGAATGTTATCAATGGAACGATTTTAGAATGTTCTCATAAAGTTGTTAACGTTCTTGTAACGTTGTTAAAAAAACGTTCTTAGAACAAACTTCTTGGAACGTCTTCAGGATGTTATTTGTACTTAATGAATGTTCTCATAATGTTGATGAAAAACTTTCTTATAACAAAGTTCTTGGAACGTCTTCAGGACGCTATTTGTACTTGATTAACAATCTCATCGTAGGTTTTATGAACAATGTAAGAACGTTATGCTAACCATAAAGAAACGTTCGAGCAACATTAAGCACCTGGACATTTCAACGTTATTGGAATGTTACAAATTAAGTTCTTAGAACATTATATTTTGGTGGAATGTTAGGTTTTAAAAACGTTGTAAGGACATTATGCTAACATTAAAAAAACGTTCTAGTAACATTAAGCAAACTGGACATTTCAACATTCTC
>CAIGQQ010000480.1:412915-443157 GCA_903798035.1 Danio albolineatus
ATGGGTTAACTAGGCAAATTGGTGTAATTAGGCAAGTCATTAGACAAAAAAAGTTTGGTCTGTAGCAAATTAAAAAAGAATTATATATGTGATATATATGTGTTTTTTTGTTTGTTTGTTTTTTTAAAGAAAATTTTATTTTTTTAATAGAGGCTTGAATAGAGGCAAGTTTTTTTTACATTTTCTTAATTTTCATTTAGGTCAATATTACAAGCCCCTTTAAGATTTTATAATTTTTTTTTAATTGGCTACAGACCAAACTACTGTTGTCTAATGACTTGCCTAATTACACCAATTTGCCTAGTTAACCCATTTAACCTTGTTACGTAAGTCTTTAAATGCACTAAGCAATTTAAATGTCAGTGTCTTGCAAAATAACTAAATATTATCTTCTACTGTCATCTTTGCAAAGACAAAATAAATCATTTAATATTAAAAAAAATGCTGTTAAATCTAATATCTTTAAAAATTTGTTAAAAATAAAACTTTATCGCTTGGGAAAATTCTATATAAACATACATGGTGCAACAACAATGGTGTTTGTTTATTTTTTCTTTTTGAATATATTTTAGAGAGTTTACACTTAGCTGATGATTGATTATAAAACATTTGTCATGTTGTCCCGGGAGAGAGCCCTGAGCTCATAAGATCCCGGGGCTCCCTCCCATTTGCAAGGTTTGAGCTCAGGTAGATCTCGAGAACTCCCCTGTTGTAGTAGCTAATGAACAGATAGTGATTGCTCTAAAGAGATAACTACTTATAGGAGCATGTCTATGGTGCTGATTTGGATTAGTCAATTAACTTTAGTTGCATGTTTTTGGACGGTGGGAGAAAACCAGGCAAACGCATGTGAGCACGGGCAGAACGTGAAAACTCCGCACAGAAGCATCGGCTGGCTTGGTAAGGACTAGAACTAGTGACGTTCTTGCTGTGAGGCGACAGTGCTAAGCACTGGGCCACCGTGCCACCCATCTAGGATAGGAGAAGGAGTAGGAGTGGAAGGGGGGATTCTTCAAAAAGAAGATGGCTGTGATATGGAACTTAGGGATTTTCTAGTGGCTTAGGAATCATCTGATTGGTGAATCATAAATTAGATAATGCGGGACCAGCGGCAAGCAATCATCAGCACGTGATCCTCTCGAAATTAGTTTATAAATAAACTTCACTTAAAATATTTATTCCCGTGAGTTTAATCCTGGATTTTTAGCACCTTTACTCCAGACACACAATCCTTTAGAAATCATTATACTAGTGGGATTTGCTGTTCAAGAAATGTTTATATTCAGTTTTTTTATATTCAGCCTGGAAGAAAGGACTAGTTTTTGTGGCTTACTGTAGATGTCAGTGCAGAACCAGCCATTACGCCATCCAAAAGCACAATCCCTGTGTTTTTTATGTTGTTGTTGGTACTCTGGCATCAGTCGTGGCTCCTGGATTCTACACCCGCAGATCCGCACTCAGCGCCAGCGCTGCCATTCTCACAAACCTGGCCTTAACACAAGCCACAATTCAACACACATTTATTTTTCTATATTACTCTATTCAACCTGGCTGATTAGTACTCATTTGTAGAGATTTTTCAGTTTATAGCCGCGATTCAAGACTGAAAACAGTGGAGAATATGAGAATGTGCCATCGTCAATTTCAGAAATGGCCAAAGGATGAAGTCAGAGTCTTAGTCGAAGGAAAACAAGAACACCCAGACCCTGTTGAACCATGCTTACTCTAAAATATTTTTCCAGCACAATTCATTTGGCTTCTTTGTCAAACTTTTTTTAATGAAGTAATGCACATAAAACATTACATAAATATGTTCCGTTTGAATCTTTAACACGGTTATTTATTAATTGCTATAGGACAATTTTCATGTTGATGACAATACAGTGTACCCTTCATGACAAACTTACAGTATATTAAACTGCTACAAGACCCCGCCCCCCTCCTCATAATACTATTACTCATAAAAGATGCACTTGATCAAGTGTCAACACTGTTAAAAAAAGACAGAAAAAGTGGTATTAGTAGTAATAATTATACTACTAATAATAACTTAGTATCTATTATATGAAAAAGATAATATATAACATAATAATATATAATAATATGTTAGAAGATCAATTACGTAACAGATACTGGACCTGAAGACAAAACATAGATGCTTTATGTTTTAAAAACTATAATAAAGCATGAACTGAACAAATGATGTGTATTTTGAGGATCTTAAAACATTTATATTTTATTTGAAATGATCTCCTCCAAGGTCCAAAAAGACCTGAACACGTAATTAGAGCTTGAACAAAATTAAAGCCAATAAAGTATCAAACTTGAAACACCACATAAAATGCTCAAAAACATGCAAATAAACAAGCAAATGTACTGTTGTTGTTATGATGAGCTTTTATTTAAAAGCACATGTATTAGAGCTAAGTACATTTAGTTGGTAGTTGGTAAGATAGTAGTTGGGTTTTGGTATTGGGTAAGATTAGGGATGTTAAATAAGATGCAGAATATGTACTTTATGTATAAACAAACAGCCAAGATCTAAATGACAGGCAATAAACCACTAGTTAAAGGGCCACGAAACACCAAAACACATTTTTTGAGCTGTTGACAGTCATATATGAGTCCCACGCTGCTATAAACACTATTAGGACACATATAATTGACTAAAAAGTGAAAATTGGTTGTTTTTGCGTTATTTCCAGCAAATTCGTTCTTCCGGTTTGAAACGAATTTTTGAGTCTGCGTCACGCCTATGAGAGCCATGCGTATTCTCCCGCGTGGTGACTGGAGGTCTGTCCCGGAAGCGAACCAATTGACGTCAGTGAGCGTGCAGCATTAATTCATGACATAGCCTTTGTTCAAGCCAATCAGCGCGCTCTGCTGGGTTTGCGGTGCAACTCATTAATATGCACGAGAGCTTCGAAGACTGTGTGTGTGTGTGTATGTGTTGCAGTGAGACGGCAGAGACGCCACGTTGTTAAGTTGGTCCATAAACTAAAATGTTACTAATACTTCTACCCAATATATGTTGATACATGGTTCCAAAATGGATCTGAAGACAAATGTTTTAAAAACTATAATAAAACATTAATTGAACAAATGATGTGTATTTTGAGGATCTTAAAAACGTTTATATCTTATTTTAAATGATCTCCTCCAAGGTCCAAACAGACCTGATCACGCTAAAACAGAAGCCACTAAAGTATCAAACCTAAAATGCCACATAAAATGCTCAAAATCATGCATTAAACAATCAACAAATGGTTCTTATGATGAGCTTTTATTTAAAAGCACATGTGTTAGAGCTATTTAGCAGAAAATAAAACACAATGCTGTTATATTTTTAAAATGAGCTGAAACAACACAATTCTTTTTTAGGGACAATTTAATTGATTTATGTTCAATCCACTTAAATTTGTAAAAAAAAAAAAAAAAAAAAAAACCAGTGAAGTGAACTTAATCGACTTGTGTTTGGGCAACGTGAAGGTATTGTGTGGAACCCAGAATTTTTCTCCAGTGTTGAAGGCGTAACTCTTGCTGTTTAACAGTCCATTATCTATGCCTTTTACCTCAATAAACTCCAAATTTGCTGATTATTAATAGTTGGTAAGGTAGTAGCTGGGTTTTGGGTAAGATTAGGGATGTTGAATGTGTACTCAAAAAATATGTACTTATGTCACATAAAATGCTCAAAAACATGCATTAAACAAGCAAACATACTGCTGTTGTTTATGACGAGCTTTTATTCAAAAGCACATGTATTAGAGCTAAGTACATTTAGCAGAAAAAACATATTGCTATTATTTAACTTTGTACAAAATGAGACAATACAAAAATACTAATAGTGAATTTGATACAATTGTATGTGTTTTATTCAACGCTTATTAAAAACGTACTATCACAACTCTACAATATTTTAGTCACCTAAATACAAAAAAAGGTCGATCGATGCTCATAAAAGCAGCACTTTGTAAATAAACACAGGTCATGACACATTGCGTTTTAGATTCATAGTGGATATATCTAAACATGTTCGGAAATAATATCTTACATAGTTCATTTTAGTGATCTATACATTATTTATATACTTCTGAGAGAGAGAGAGATAAAGCGGTCTGTTGAAATGGTAGGACGGACTATACAATGGGAGGGATGTGCAACACGTTTGGAGCTTGAGTTGTGTTGTATGGATGTGTTTTCTGGATTATTCAGGCAGTCCTGTACAGCTGTAAGTGGGACAGTAGACGACGACATCATAAGAACAAGGCTAAGAAAAGGCATTTCCATTAAACAAAAAGAGAAAGAAAATATAAAAGTCCACAGTTTTCTTACGTTTCTTCACATACAAACACATATGCAAACTGGGGACAGAGCGTCCCCCTGAGGGACCTCACATCCCCCTTTTTCAGGGCAGTATGATTCTTGCCAGGACAGGCAGAGGGCACAGGTGGCATTATGGGTAAAAACACACAACCATAGTTGAGTGCTCAAGCAGTCGGAAGGGAAGAGGTCAAACCAGCCAGCGGAAGAGGCTCATTCCCAGTTCCAAAAAAAAAACGTTATAAATGTGCCAGTGTGGTCGATGGGGAAATTGGGAATCAATCCCACCTACTGTGGTGACGAGAATCACCCCCTTGACGTCTAACCTATCAGAAGACATAGAAGCAAATTGGATCAGCCATGCCCCATCACCAACTGTGGTGACAAGACACAGTTCCTGATGCCTTATTCCTGACCAATCACAGGATAATAAGACAAGACCTCCTGGATGACTACCCCCACCTTCTGACCAATCGCAAAACAGCTAGATGGCATGGCACAGCCACGCCTTTGTGTCAAGGATGGTGATGAGGCACACCTCCCAGATGTTTAACCTCACCCCCTGACCAATCAGAAGACAGTGAAGTGTGGTGGCAAGGCAAAGCCACGCCCATGCATCAACAGTGGTGACAAGACACACCTCACCAAAATCAAACTCTGCCCTCTGAACCAATAAGAAAACGTTGAGGCAGAATGGCTCAGCCAAGTCCCCCTAGGGTTTGAGCAGGGATTGTGAATTTAATATCTAAAATTAAAAGTCCCACCCACCCGCTTGCCTTTTAAAAACATAAACCCGTTAAATTGCAGTTAGGCCACTGTTTGGAGCAGCTCAGAATCAGCTCGTCATCAAGCTTCTTGAAGCTACGCTCCTCAGATAGCGAGTGGTGACATTTCATGAATTTGTATATAGTGCTATAAGTTATTATACTGTTAATATATCTGTGCTAATTACATCGCAGGTATTCATCATTCCTATTAATAAGGAATTTGTTGTAAGCTGTTCCTGAAAGGCTACAAAGGTCAAAAGGAGAGAAGTGCTGGTCATGCGACCAGCCTCACATTCACGCTCTCCTCGTCGCTCAATACTTCTGTCATCCTCCTCCACATTTTGAAGGAGAATTTGCTTGTTTTTTTTGTTAGCTTTGTGTCTGTTTGGCCTTCCGAATTGGGCTCTTGAATTGTGAGGTCATTTGTAATAAGAGTCAATAGGATTGTCTCTGTCCTGTGCCTACATTCTACTGTCAGATGAGAAAGAGAGGAGACGTCCTCCTCCGTCACAGGTTGCTGTTCTGGTTTTCTTCAGGGGATCGGGGAGGGGTGGAGTGAGGAACAGGGAGATTAGGAACGCAGCCTCCCGGTCCTCCATGCTACACCATGTTGTGATGGTTGTTTCTCTCGATGATGTCAGAAGAGGGGAGCAGCTCTTTCTTGATTGGCGAGGGCGGCGGGGTGGCCGTCTTAGCTTTGGGTTTGAAGAGATCTGATACGTAAAAGATCTAGAATAGAGGAGAAAAAAAAACATTGTTAGATTGTGAGCCAAACAAAGGATGGAAATAAAGTATGCTCACAACCTGACTGGCTTTTGACAACAATTATTTTCAAAGACACATTTGGTTGAAGTTTCCTTTTTGGTTGGTCACCTTTTTGTGAATTACAATGGATCTCAATTCGACTTTAACTCAATTTATAATTGTAATTCCAGACTGCATTTGCCAAGTTTAGATGAAGTTAAAATGTAAGCTTTTTTACTGGAACTAAAAAGGTTATTTAAATTCTGTTCAGAATAGGGCACAACCCTGGTTGCCAAGATGTTCTAGATGGAGAGATGGTTGCTAAGAATGCAAAAGTTTGGAAAACATGATCAAAATCTTTATATTAACTGCATTAAAACATGAAAACTCTGTGCCGATAACAATTTGAGCTTCCAGAGTTTGAATACCAGCCTGTGGACCCTTCCCGATTCCACCTTCTTTCCCTCCCTCTCTCTCATTTTCTCTGTCTCCTTTTAATTTCCTGCCTAACTACTGTCCTAATAAATGCCCAAAAAACGGTTCTGAAACTGGAACTGCCATACTTTCGAACAAAAACTGTCGAAAACTCGTGTTTCTGTCAGAAATTCGAAACAGCCTCCAAGCGCAAACGTTCTGGAACAATTCACTCTGACTGGTAAACACAATATAATATGTGAGTATGGCTCTGAGGCTCTGCTTTCTATATAACATATAAATATTCTGTACTAAGCACTGTATAAATAAATGTGATGTTATTGGGAGTTAAAGAGCTTGTGGCTATTTTTGCACACCTCTATTATCAGATACAACCCAAATGGCAGTAGTGCAAAAACGGCAGTCAAAAAAGCATGTTTATTTTGTCATCAACAGGACAATGTGCAACTTCAACATTGCTATCAGCAGTGTGGGCGACACTAAGATTTTGCTAACAGTAGACTACAATTTTAGAACTTTATCCTTCCCTAAATGAGAACAGAACAAGAACTTCTCAGCTTCTCTTATTATGTCAATTCAGACAAAGATGACTAATAAATCCTATGAAAAAATCCAATTATATAAAGGCTGGCAATCCATCATCTATGACATCCGGATGTGTATGAGGTCACACAACTGATAAGAACGACAAACTAACACCACATGCCTTAAAACCACTGACTCAGCAGGGAAGATAAAGAGCAACCTCCTTGGTTCCTTTGTTCGATCCTTGACTGTGAGGGAGGAGTGTGTTCTGTATGCTCTCATTTGCCGTGGGAAGAACTTTGTTGTGAAAGAAAAGATGCCCGACAGCCCTCCTTTACATCCTGGTGACATCACAGGAAGCCAGGGAGGGGAACGAAGGAAGTATGCCCTTGGCATTAGACTAGGCTTGCACCCAAATGATTTACAAAGAACTGAAAATACACAAGTCTGAGTCACAGGGCTTTCATGCCAAAGACTGAATTCTTTCTTGGTAATGTTGGCCTATGGGATATTTCGCCGTCTACACACCATCAATGCTACTGAAGCATGCAGAACAGCTGACGGTGGAATCAGCGATTCCAGAAACCCTGCCAACACATAAACACACGCTATTTATGAGGGTGTGAAGAGTATGGGGCCAGTGTGTGACAGGGAAAGAGGTCAGTGTTTGGGGTTGCTAACAGCTAAATTGTCCTGACACGCTTCAGGAGCTGCTGTCAACCCTGGAGCGGCAAACTGCCCTTGGGTGATGCCAAGGGGAAAGAAAGAGCACACTCAGGCTTGCACACAAAATGTAAAAAAGGGCATTTCCTATTTGGTTGTGTGAGTGACATGTCTGAGTAATAGAGCAGGTTTGTGGAAAGAGATAGAAAGTGAACACAGAGGCCATCGGAGTTCTGGAATCATCTTTCCAGCAGCTGTTTCTTGCATATCCTCTCAGTGGAAGGCGTTATGCATGCACACAAAGAGAGCTTTATCCAAAGGTTACGGCAGATGAATTCATCTTATAGGGCCTCCTAAGCGTCTTCTGTACATGTGAGTGAACGTATGCCAGAAAGATCATGACATTTCCAGAGTGACCTTTAGATTGCATTAGATCCTCAGCTTCTTTGCTGTTACAAAGAATGAATCAGAAGTAAAGATGTCTGACGTGGGCTTTTTGGTCATCGATCAAACAAAATTTCCATTGAAAACCCTTAGAACAATGTGCTGTTTTATCATTTTAATAAGATCAGTGGTTTTATACAATCTGTTATAACTAATGCGTAATTGTATATAGCTTGATATATGTTGTATTATTTTTGCTATTTAACTTGACGGTAAATCCTTAAAATTCAAATATTTAATTGAACTTTGAAGACAAACATATTATTATAAATATATTATTAACGTCTTGTAGAATGTACCCTTTAAATTAATAATGATAATAATAATAAGAAGAAGAATAACAACACGTTTTTAAAGGTTTAATAAAGCAGTTGCTCTTAATAAAACACAGCTTATTAATTATAAATAATATAACAAATATTTTCTGGCATTCCCCAAATATTCAACTACAGTTGTGCATTTTATTTTAAGTGTTAACTGTCAGATCTGCATTTTGTGCGCAATAATGTGTTATCACATAAGCCATCGTCTTCAAGCAAACAGTAAGCTTTACTGTCCAACATGACTCAAGAATGGCTTCTTACAATAGTCTGCTTGATGCAGTGTCACCTCTGACCTGTAATCATAGACGGCCAATGAACCTGTGTCATGGGGTGACTGCTTCCTGTGTCAGGGCCCTCTGTCTGAAAGTGTTCTTCCACAACGAACTCACTCCATTGTGTTCGAATGCTCAGTCAGCACCAGGAAGCTGTTTTGCGTGTTTGTCTAAGCCTGCGTGTGTAAGTTGACCTTACTGCGGTGCCACTAACTGCATACAAAGAAGTTTAATTAAGATGCTCCTTAACGGTCTGTTACTGTAGAATTACATATACTTCGGTGCATATTCTTATTACTACATTAGTTTATTATACTAGCTTATTTACTTCATTTGTGCTGGGTTAGATCCAACTTTGAAGTAAGAACTAATTTAGTTCCCCTATTAGCAGTGCCTATAATTAAAAATAAGGTACTGCGGCCAATAGTTATAGGAACTATGATAATGTTCCTCCAATGTGAAAACCTCTTAAATAACTGTTTTGGTGCACGTGAGGGGCTTACGCACCGAAAGGAATGTTTTTATAGTTCCTATAACTTTTGGTTAAAGTACACACATTTAGCCATGAAAATAGTACTTGTTAGTTGGCACACAACACTTCAGAGATCCTAGTGATGATGCAAATGCAACCAGGAAAATGGCTTTTTCTTTGGGGCTGGTGCAGTAGCAAGTTACTTTAACTGAGTTCCTATAACTCCCAGATCAAAACTGCCCATTTACTCACTACACAGACATAAAAGCAGCCTTAGGTAGATGGACAGCATCATTCGCCAGTTGTTGAATGCCACACTAAAATTAATTGTTTGTCAGATGCTGATATGGCATCAGAGTTCAAACTACTTCTGCAACCAGGACAGGTCTGCTTTAGTGGCTATAACTGAGTTCCTATAACTAGCCAGTGTGAAATCATCTATAGACCTGAAAGAATTAAATTGAGAAAAAGTCTATTACAAAACTTCTCTTTAAATTGTAATGTGAAGCACAAGGGCGTCAAGTGGCCCTATGTACTATTTTAGTCCCCATGTCTTTATTATATTGTATTGATGTAGTTTGACATCATCTACATGGCAAACTAACTTCTGCACTTGAGCCCTTCCTCTCTCACACATACTTAATCAGACAGGAAATGAGCAAAGAATTTGTCACCATCCAACAATTGTGCCAGATAGTCAAAATATCAACATAACGCACACTTATTTCGGATCTCAGAGCTGGGAGGGCACACCAACTCTTTTCCAAACTGGTCTCCAATGAACCTCACTGAACTTTTGCCGCTTTTCACTGATGCCTTTAAGGACTTGGGATTAAGATGAACTGTGAACAGGTTCATAGAAGACATGTCTGGGTGTGTGCACATGTGTGTGGTCCTCCATTGGTTTGGGTGTGCCTGAACCCAAAAAGTGCCAAACACAGCACATGATTATGTGTGAGAGTGCGTTGCTTATGTTATGCATATGTCTTAAATTGTAGTTTCAGGCACTGAGCCACATCTGCATAATAATTGTGGAGACTAAGTTGTGTTTTGGCTGCTCGCTCTCCTGCGTAACATTAGTAAAGTTTAATAACACTGTTAAAATTTCCTTTCTTCTTACACACAACCGCACTATTTTCAGCTTGAGACAGCCTCCATTACCATGACTACATGGGGAGCGCTGTTGCAGCCAATGGAAAAAAAGAGTCAAGCTTGTGCCCGACATATGGGAGGGAGAGATATGATATCGGGACAACCATCTTTGCCACCCAAGCCAGACCAGAAGCACTTAACTATGGACTGTTATCGCAGGAGGAACTGGAGTCCGGAGTATTGAACATGACCCTCTGTGATCCTGAGTGGGATACTGTTAACCAGGATCTGAGAACTCTAGGGGTGCTGTGGATATCGAGAGAGAGAGAGTGGGAAGAGGAAAAAGCTGTTTGAGCACTGGCTTCCAGCTGTTTCCACCCTTGTCTAGTCCTGCAGGAAACACCACTGCAACTGAGCCGTAGCAGCAGCCAACCTCTTACACTCTCTCTATCCATGTCAGCAGCTTAGAAAGTGGGCCGTGTTTGATGACATGAACAAACAGCTCACGCCACTCTCCAACAGGAAGGACCGGAGGATGTGGCCGCAGTCAACAGTCCAAAAGACAAAGACGGAAAAAGTGGTTTCTTGAAGACTGAATCTTGAAGGTTTTCTAAGTTATGAATGAGACATTTAAACACATGCCAGGCTGCCTGACTTCACCGATTGTAACGCTAGTGGCTCTCGCCAAAATTTCTGATAAAAACCAGGCTTGAGTACAAAGAATTGCATGTAGGATTTTAGGAGCCTCTTTTTGAGATTGAATGAAACTGATGGCCTAGTTAGCATTGTACTGCTCAATGTTCGAGTTCCTTTGCATGATGCAAAGATGGATTGACATTAATTACTGTTCTGAGAACAGCTTTCCCTGGGTACCAAAGTCTAACAGCACCACGTGACCTGATTCTCTTTAATATGGAACATGCAGTATGTCTGTAATCAGCTTTTGCATTATAGCCAAAACTCACCAAGACCTGTAACTTTCCACGGTTTCTTTGAAGCCAGCCAATTGGACACCGACCCAGAGCACTTACAACCTTTAAAAGCCTTTAAACACAAGCCCCTTAAGCAGTAATCAGCACCTACAGCCAAGCTTAAAAGAAATGCTATGACTAAACTATGAACTGTTTGGTGCACTGCTGCATACAGTGCATGTATTGGTGCGTGATGAATTGGGACAAAACTTTGGCATCTCAACATGGGTCCTTTTCATCTAAAGACACATACCTTGCATCACCTCTATAGGCTCCATCTGAGCTTTGGTCATTAGAAATACTCTAATTGGGCCTCTAAAGCATTTACAGATGGGGAACAGAACAGAATCCAAATGTAGGCTTGTTAAAAACAAATACATTGGTGCCTTCATCTGTAGTGAAAAGGATCTTATTTCTACTTGCAGTTATTTGAACTGATCTTACTGGGAAAAACGTCTGCAAGTTTCAAAGACTAGATCCCATACCCTGAACCTGAGGGGTTTAAAGACAATTAAGACCATAAGGATGGGTGATTTAAGCAAAACAGGACTGTTCCACCAACATCTTTAATGAGCCTATTATGTGGTTCATGTAAACCTAAATTACACTTGGATAAACTGAAATGACAACCAAAAAACTGAACCACTCAGGTCCAGTCAAGTCAGTCAGATCAAGGACTAACAATTAAATGTTTTGGAGGTTCATGATACCAACTAGATAAATGTTCGGCCAACATCTGCGCACCATAAAAGTGTGGCCCTGTCACAGCCAATTATAATGAAGAAACACACTCCTAGAGCATTCTGGGAATTGTAATGTATGAGAAGCCCAACCCAATAGTTCAATTCCAACACAAAGAACTTAGATGTTATGAGAAATATGATGGGGTGTTATCTGGGGGAAGAAGTCTTGGTTATCTTTTGTGCTTCTCTTCACACCACCCCTTGGAACGCAGATAAAACACAGATTCCCTAATGAATAATGATTTAACACTTCTCCTAAAGTAAAAAGCCTGTCTCTTTTTACATTTGGTTCCACCAGACTCAATTTTCCCAAGCACAATCCAGCTAAGTGAAGCTTTGCTTACAGCAGGGAAAACCTGGAACCGACAAGAGTGACATGTGGCTCAATTATGAAGTGTAAAATTCCTTTTTCCACAACCCTCCCCCTTTCTTTTTTTCATTTCAGCGTTGGTAATGGTGCAATTGAGGCAATATGCTCTGTGTTAGCAAGAAAAAGATTATGCTTCATTTTGATGGATGAGTAATTTTGTGGATAGGGGTGAAAAAGAGAAAGGGTGGGGTCTGGAGAATGTTGTGGTCTGTTTCCAGATATTCCAGATCCCCTTCCGACCTCAAACTCTGGATGGTCTTCTGTCTTCACTCCACTCAAAAGGCACCAGATAAAGTCTGTTCTTAATGGTTACTTCGACAATCTGATAAATATGCGTCTAGTCAACCTCACAAACAGTAAAAAAAAAAAAAAACATCACGCTTTAAAATGAAGAGTGGGAAATGCAGAAACTTGTTGGGTTGTTAATTGATTGCATATTTAAAAAGGAAACTTTAATTAGTTCCTTTGGTGTTAACACTGTGTAAAAAACCTTTGTTCTCTGCCCTTAAAAGAACATTAAATGTTGTGAAGACAACCAGATTGAGGCCAGTTGTAATCAAATATCATAAAGCTGGAAATTACCAGACTGGTACACTTTCCAAACTCTAAAAAGACAAACTGTAAACTTTGTACTTACTATGCAGTAGGCCACCAGGGCTCCTTGAGCAAAGCCAGCTAAGACATCAGTGGGGTGGTGCTTGTGATCAGACACTCGTGATAAACCGGTGTAGAAGGCCATCATCAGCAAGGTAAACTGCAGCAGGGGCCTCAGGAGACGGGCTCCTCGCCACGTGAAACGAGACTGTAGGTAGAACTGAGGAAACAGAGCGTAAAAGCACTTTAAACAATGTGCACACTTTATATTTGAATAACATAACATAATAGCTTAGATAATAATTTACAGAAAATGGAAAAGTAGGAAATGGAAAGTCTAAGTAGAGCTGGGATAGACTGCAATAATAAAAAAAATCCAGAAACTAAGGATGCGGCCTTTCTTACTCTAGTCACCTAAATCCAAGGACCCCTTGTAGGGTTTGCTTTCTGGGAACAGGAAGACTCATTAGGGTAAGAAAACAAATGAAGTGAGGGTTACAAATATGAGGGGAGGATGGGGGTCAGGAGGACAAACTGTTGACGACACTCCGGCGGGCCATCACTCCTGAAACCCTTCAATCTGGGTCAGTCAAGGACCCTGCACTCATCACCCTTGCTTAATCATCCATCACCACGTGAGAAGGAAAACTTCCATTATGTTTGAAACCTCAACAGACACCAGAAATCTTTGCCCACACCCTTACTCACGGACAGTAACAGATAAACACACATGCACACGCTCCAACAAGGCCCAAAATGCTCGTTAGACAAAACAAACAATAGTCATCTTGAGCTTTGAGTTTTAAAACAAAGGTGTGTGCAAGGTCGTTTCTGCTTTCCTGAACAGCTCTCTGCGCTCTCCGAAGGCATTGTGTGCGTACAGAGGAAGGAATCCCTCCCTGAGGATGTTTGGGAGTTGGAGTTTCCTTACTGGTCGAAGTTCTTAGATGATGCGAGGAAGGGTGTGCCTCCGCAAGTAGACTGACAGCTTCACAAACTCACTTTGAGTTCTCTGAGGTCACCACAAAGGTGATGGTGTTGTGATTTCCGGTGAATTTTATTGAGCCAAAGAATAACTACTGCTACCAGCACAAAATATGTTACCACCACATCACAGGAAGCAAAACTAGAAATAAATATAAGCATCCTCAATAATTTTCAGTTGATCTTATCTCTTGAAAACATCCCTTCAGAACGGAAGGATGGTAGAGAGATAGGCATCTATGCGTGTTTATGGATGGCTGTGCGTTGTGGCTCAGACCAGCTGTAATCAACATATGGCTTGCTCTCTTATCATTTCAATTTACATCGTGGCCCACAGCAGGAAGTCCTTCAGAAAAATGCTGAAACAAATCTCTTATTTGTTTTTGCCTGATTCAGCAGTTGATTCTTTCACGCTACTTGAAATAAGCGGTTGGGGGTAAAGCTGGATAAAAGTTACATTTCTGAGCCAGATGTCCCATAAGATGAAATGGAGATACTAGCTTGATTATATGCCTCCAAGTTCATCTGAGGCAAATAATAAATAAATAAATTCATGCTCATGATCATTCTGGTTCAGCTTGGCCTCAGTGTTGGCAGCAATGAGGGAATTTCTAACCAAGAAGCTGCAGCCATTTCAACCACAAACTTTCATACACTTGGCATTCCTATCCCTCAAAAAAGTTCCTGTGGAGAACTTACAAACGAATGTGTCAATAATGTCTTTGATCAGGCCATGCGAATGCCATGGGATATTCAAACACCGCATATCTGTGTCTTTCGGAGACTGTCTGTCTGCTTTAGTATATCAGACACACTGATGTGAATGCAAACAAAAATACAGTGAATTAATAAAAAAGAAAAACATCCAGCTCACTGAGGATTTCCTTTCCCTTTTTATCGCCTTTTCATCCTATAAGTTTATGCAAGTCAATGTGCATGTTTGTGCAAAATGTGCATAAAAGGTATGTGGATCGAAACACAGCTATTTTTATACTCTATTGGTTAAATTGTGTTAACTGTGTTGCGCAATACAGTACAAGGCATGTCAACAAATGGCCACAACAAAAACAACATTCAACTGTTTTTATACTGACATTTTCTATGCTAAGACAGCAGAGAGATCTCTGGTATATGTTGTACTGTGAGAGGTCACAGAAGGGTGACGTCCAATACCTAGGGAGTCCTGCTGACGCTCATCTCTTAAGCCGCAAGCCAGCATGTCTAAGTCTGGAGATGTAGAGATGCTCTGTGATTTTTCCAAGCTCCTAAAGTGGCTCTGTTCCTTAGGGTGAAAGTGGGATCCTCTCCACACATACTGTAGGCATCCAAGAGCTGATAAGAACAGCAGAGCTTAAGGACCCTTAGGGCTCAGATACTGTCCATCAAAACTGCCTCTTAATGTCTTGCTATCAGAGCTCAGATAAGACAAATGTGCCGCAGACAGTGCGATCAGAGACGACGGTGTGTATATGGCTCTCTCTGGTATCTGTGCTTGAAGGTGGTGGCAGCAGAGCTGGCAGACGGTGTGGTCTGAAATTCTCCACTGACATCCAACCATCCAAACACACCCACACACCCTGTGCCCACATGAGATGAAACACAGTCTCTTGCAGATAACATCCGACTTTGCTGACAGTCTCCATCCAGTCCCGTCCCTGAAGGCTATCTCGGTTGTGCCATAAGATCTGATACTAAGGTATCAAGTTGGACAATGATAAAGATCCTGGAGACTCTGGAGGTATTCTATGGAGTATTTTCCCAACATTTTGACATTTTTGGTGTTGTTCAAAATGTAATGAGGTACTTTTCTTCCAAGAAAAGAGAAAGTTGGAAGCCCTAGCTTATCATTGTATTCAGAAAAAGATTCAAAAGCACCATAACATATAAGTGGTCTGTATGCTTTGAGAACCATTCCAAGTCATGTAAACCTCACTGGTTCCTTCAGAGAGGCAAAAGCTTCATGAATTTTCTGAAACAAACCTTTGATGGACTGGACGTATATGTAATTACATTTCAGTAAAAAAAATGGAAGCCTTAGGGGACTTTAAGGACAAAGATGAGTTTAAATTAAAATAGACTTTAATTTTTAATCTCTTAATCTCTTTGAGAACCAGGTCAGCTAGACTTTTGAAATAATGATGCAGACAGATTCATAATAAAACTCATGAGCATGAGTAGAGCTCAATGTTTTTAACCAAAAGCTTCATCAGTTTCACTCAGTTTTTTCCACAAATCTACCATGGCATCAAAAGACGTGAAAAATAAGCCCAAATAACATGTTTATTATTTCTTCTGAGCTTTGCTTGCTATTAGAAAACAGAAAGATTCACTCTCAGTTCAATGTAACTGAGTGACCTGTTCTGTGAAAGAAAGTCATAAACGAAAGGGTGAGTAAACTTTATTTAAGCCCAGTGATTGACCTCAGGTCTTATAAGCAGCCACAAAATGGCATGTTGAGTCCAACTTGGGATGGGAAGCAGAAAAGCCATGAGAAATGTGGTGTAATAAATCATGTTAGTTTCACGAAAAAAGGTAAGTGTGAGGCTATTTAGCAATATTTTGAGAGGAAAGGCAGGTCTGTGCTTGGTTTGTGGGTTATTCTGAATTGTATTTGCACTTCATTCATGCCAATTCTGGTAGAAAACGGTGCCACCACTAAAGCCTTTTCTATAGTCCAAAAATATTAAAGCAGAGCTAACACAGCCTTGTCATGTTAATGGCCACAACATAAAGAAAGCTAAGCCTAGAACAGTAGACTTGACAAATCCTCTATGAGTGATTTTTGCTTTTTCTCTGATCTCTTATCATTCAACGCCTGCTCTCTCTAATCACAATAGCAAAATGGAGTTTCATGAATCAACATGCGGTCTGGGAAGTGCAGTGACTCCACGGCCAAACCTCATGGACTATGGAGTATAGAGGTCATAGAGAGGCTGGGAAATACCCGGCATGTGCCCACAAAACACCCACATGCTCTTGCTCTACAGCACAGTATGATATGCTGATATGCTGATCCAACTCAATGGTTGAGCAGCAACTCATAATTCCCATGCGAGTTGTATAAAATGTAGTACTATTGGCCACTCTAGGGGGCAGAGTTCTATTTGGTAATACACTTAGATGATTTTACCAAATTTTATGGTTGCCATGTCAAATACAATTATTATAGTTAAAACAATTTTCTTGTTCAAACAATAATTACTTACAAAAAATACAATAATTTGACATTTTTCTAAATATTTTTCCCCTCATAACTGGATATATACATGATAATAAGACAATTTAAATAAACTACAGAGTAAGTCTTATTCAACCACTTTGAATTACATGGACAACCTGGGGCCAGTTGCATAAACATAGACACAAAGTTTAGACTCCATATGACGTTTGAATAACTACTTGTAAACCAGGTCTTACTTTTGGATTCAATTTGCACCGATAAACATTTTTGTAACTGCCTTTAAGTACCTATAGCCAATTTTGAAGAAAATAACTAGAGACGAATGAAGATTAGTCTAAGCAGTTTCAGCAACTGGCCCCTGATCCAATTTTAAATCTATTAAGATTTAGTCGGTGGTTTAATCATGGTTTTAGTCTGTCTGTATGTCTATTGCTTTAAAACTGACAATGATCTGTTGCACTTGTAAAAGTATATTAAAAGTACCTTAAAATAAAGACATTTTTAAAAAGTTCATAAGGGGAAAAAAGGAGATAAAGTTACTGAAGCGCGTCGCTGACAAAGCAGGTGCGGGTTTTGTCTCAGCATTCAGTGCCAGAATGATTCATTTGTGAAATCGGTTGAGAACAAAGACTGCCTAGTTCTGACCTGGGTTACGTTTGTGCAAATAACAGGGGATCACAAGACCGGTGTGAGCTCTCATTATGACTTCAGCGTCTGACCTGTGAAGCATGACATCTAGACTGAGATAATTACAGAGAGCGGGGCCAGAAAGAGGAACGCTCCAGTCAATAAGACGGTATCGCTCGATCAGTCTATGCCGAGAGAACTTCCCTTCACTTTCAGCTATGAAAGTCTGTCTATCATGCTTCGTACTATTTTTGATCGGCCTCTTGTTTTTAGCTTTGAACGCCAGACACAGATGGTTTAACAATCTCAGGAAAAAAACACTGTATTTTAGCAGCCTACTCGCATTGTAGCAAACATTTTATAATGAACTCTGGCTTGGACTGTGAAAAACCTGGTCACATCTGATGAACTTTAAAGTAACCAAGTGACTACAAGACATGCTGAATGTTTGTTTAGAGGTTTTACAATCAATTTCTGGAAGAACTAAAACTTTTTTTTACCATCTTGTTTTTTCTAGATGATTTGGGGCTCTATGAAATCTCTTTTATTTTCCCAAATAATTTTTTTGTTTCATTTGAATGTTTCTGACATTTAAATCATCAAACATATGTATTTAACAGTAGTTTTTTTTTTAAGTCTAAAAGCAAAATATTCATTCATTCATTTTCTTTTCAGCTTAGTCCCTTTATTAATCTGGGGTCGCCACAGCGGAATGAACCGCCAACTTATCTAGCATATGCTTTACGCAGCGGATGCCCTTCCAGCTACAACCCATCTCTGGGAAACACTCATTCACACTCATACACTACGGACAATTTAGCCTACCCAATTCACCTATACCACATGTCTTTGGACTTGTGGGGGAAACCAGAGCACCTGGAGGAAACCCATGTGAATACGGGGAGAACATGCAAACTCCACACAGAAATGCCAACTGAAGGTTCGAACCAGCGATCTTCTTGCTGTGAGGCGAACGTGCTACCCACTACGCCACCGTGGCACCCAAAAGCAAAATATTTAAAAACTAAATAAATTTTGTTACTATATTTATTATGACGCCAAATTGTTACTCATCTATAACAATGCTATAACAAACGCGGTCAGTTATTGCTAGGCCTGTCACAATAATCAATATATCGACTTATCGCACATTACATGGACATGACCTCAATAATTTTTGGTGATGCAATATATATCACTCATACGTAAAAAAAAAAAAAACAATTCTTGCAACATTTTAGCTGATTGCACAACCTCTCTATCTCTATTGGAGGTATCAGTGTCAGTATGGTTAAAAAAACACTATAGTATTTACCATAAATGACTAAAGTGGGTGCCTAAAGTTTTGATGTGGGTGCCTGACAACTGAAAATAGATCTGGTAGCAGATATCGCAGCCTCTCTTACTCTTTACCTTGCTTTTTTTTTTTTTTCTACATTTATTATTATTTGTTTTGGATATGTGCTTTCACATTCTGATTCCAATGCCTAATCATTAAATTAACAAAATGACTAAATTAAATTAAATATTCTTAAGAACAAAATATGATGTGTTCTTTTGAAGAGTGTACTTGCGTTATGATGCTATTATATTGCCATTCTGGCTATAATGAGTGGCCTAAAATAGTCTTAAAATGACAATAATATCGTTTATTGTGATATATTTTGGTGCAATATATCGTACAACAAAAAATAGATATCGTGACAGGCCTAGTCATTGCATTAACCACAACCAACATTTTTCGACCATACTGATCGTCATCAGCATGAATTCTATGTGTTGCTCAGAGACACAAGGTAAAATAGGTTTGACTAAGGAAGCTTTCATTTTAAGGCAATGACCCTCTTTTTTTGCAGAGCTTTATAAAAAAAACGGACGCAAGTATAGCATTTAGAGACAGATTTTTCAGCTTTTTTAGCAGCTTTTATGGTTTCAGATGGTTTGTTGAAAATGATTAACACACATAAGCATGCATGCTCTGCATCAATTCCCCACAAATAGCCATCAAACAATAGGGACGGGTTAATATTTATTTTCAGAAATTGGTTTAATTTCCATAAGCAGGCTTTAACTCTAGAAGGGTAAGCAGGGTAACTCTAGTTTCACTCAGTGTTTACTTTAGGTAACACTTTATTTCGATGGTCCAGTTGAGTATTAGTAGACTGTCTACTTAATATCTGTTGATACTGACATTCAACAGACATTTAACTGACTATAAGAAACTTTGCAAGTACATGTCAACTTACACTAACCCTTACCCCAATCTAACAGTCTACTTATAATCTAATGAGAATTAGTTGCAATGTAACTGAAGTTCAACAAACGGACCATCAAAATAAAGTGTGACCTTACTTTATATAAATTAGAGATCATTGGTTCTTGGGGTAAACAAAAAAGAGTGAGGATGTGTAAATTTGTGTATATTTTGACAGCAAAATGATACGGAGAAAATTTCGACTTAAAACTCTTTACAAAATCAGTCAATTTAGTTGCAAATATCAGATTTTTTTTATAAAATGCTGGAGGGACTCAATAATGATGTGTAACACATCTCTGCTGCCTCATGGCTAATCATGACGGTTTTACAATCCAGCATAAAAACTGATCACTTTAGTCAGAAAACACTCAACCTCACCAGCCTGGGGTCCTGGTTCTTAACATAAGGTTTCCTCTGATATAGAAAGTGTTCGGGTCAGTGTTTTTCGGGCGTCAGGCCCAGCTGTCAAACTCTCACATTAACTTAACAGCTGTTTGGAAAGCATAAAGCCAAGAGTTTTAACAGGTCTGTGGCCCCAAACACACTGAAACGCATATATGCCCCGTCTTTTTTTCTCAAGTAATCTCTGAAAACGCTGAGAATGAACATCTGGCTACCTCCATTAGCCGAGCGGCTCCACCTCCTGCCATCTGAAAGAGTGAAAGGTGGAGGGGCCTATGGAGATGCTGATGATTTAGATGAAGGAAGAAAGGATTAGAAAGAAAGGAGGGAGGGAGGAGGGTCTTGTGTGTGAAAGGGAGAAAGTTTGAGCTCTTTGAAAGAGGCTTTACATACAGTGGGAGACTGGGCAAAAAAAATCTGCCTTTGTGTGTATGCAAAGCTGTAATGGGGATTCTTCCATAAAAAAAAAGTGTGACCCTTTTAAAAAGAAAATCAAAATAAAGCGTAGGGAATGAGAGAGAGGAATTTTAGAGAGAGAGAGAAAGAGAGAGAGAGGATGTCTGTGCAGCTGCACAAATAAAAACAGGTGGAGTGTGTCCATCTGGGAGATGAACAAGGAAAATAAGTGTGACCCACATTTCGGGAGGCACACAGAGGAAGGGTGAAAGGCGATAGAGGGTCGCTGTTTCGTACTAGACATAACAGTCATGAATGAAGAGCTCTTTATACAGCAACAGAGCTATGACAGTGTGAGAGCACCACATAGTGCGTGTACTTACTGCCAGGTAGAGCATGGTGTACATTGAAAATGAAGCGTGTCCGGAAAAGAAGGATTTCCTGCAGAGAGAAAAAAAATATATATATTAAAAAATATATAATAAAATGCAAAAAATATAGAATACAAAATAATAATAATAATAATAATAATAATAATAATAATAATAAATACAATTTCTGAATAATGTAATTTTGCAATCTAAACAATAAATAAAAGCGAACATATCCATATACACACTATACTTAAATGTGATTATGTAATGTTTAATATAAAAAATCTATTTTGAAAACAGTGTTGCTGCATAATATTTTGCGTTGTGAGATTTTTTTCAGGATTTGTTCAAAAGGACTTTTCTTTATTAAAAGAAATCTATATCTTCTGGATTTTTCTTTTTTTTGATAAAAAAACATGTTCATTATTAATTGCCAAAATGTTAATTCATAATAAATCATAATAATAAATTTGGTAAATTTCTGACTAATTTGATTTTTGCAACTAAAACAATAAATAGAAGAAAATATATCCATATACACACTATACTGAAATGTAATGTAATGTGTGTATTTATATAGGGAATTTATCGTGTATGCACCCAAAGTGCTTCACAATCTTGAGGGGGGTCTCTCCACACCACCACCAGTGTGCAGGATCCACTTGGATGATGCGACGGCAGCCACAGGACAACGGCGCCAGTGCGCTCACCACACACCAGCTATTGGTGGAGTGGAGAGACAATGATACAGCCAATTCGGTGGATAGGGATGACTGAGAGGCCATGATGGTTAAGGGCCAATGGAGGGAATTTGGCGAGGAATCTTGAGTTGCACCCCTTCTCTATATAAGAAGTGCCATTTGATTTTTAATGACTACAGAAAGTTAGGACCTCAGTTTAATGTCTCATCTGAAAGACGGTGCCCACTGACAGTATGGTGTCCCCTTCACTTTTAACTATGTAACTATGTACTATGTAACTATGTCATATTTAATTAATAAAATTTACAACATTTTTTACTATATCTATGTTGAAAACAGTGAAGCTGAATATTTTTTTGTGAGATTTTTTCAGGATTTGTTCAAAAGGACTTTTTTCTCTTTCTTTTCTTTGTCTACTGTATATCTTCTAGAAAAAAAGACCTGACTACTATAATTCTAGCAAAAAATTGTTTAATACTGACAAGTCACATTCCTAAAATTCTGAAATATTCTAAAATAAGATACCGACATAATAAAATAATACAAATAATATATATATATATATATATATATATATATATATATATAGCATGTGATCCAAAGCAATATTAATATGCTTCGTAGCTCAAGCCTATGTGCCTATACTGTAAGTGCTGAATATCTCACCTGGCCTCTTGTACTTTGCTGGCATCTCCAGTGCATGTGTATTCAGTAATATATCCCAGAGAGCAGTCGATAGTAGAGTAGTTTGGCCGACAAACGTCTAGGAAGTGCGGCCTCATGCGTCCAACCGAGACCTTAGCGATGTCTGTGAACGACTGGCTGACAGCGCAGCCAAAGATGAACACACCCACTTGTCTGTAAAGGGCGGAGACATACGGGTTTCCCACAAACGATTTGGAGCCCTGGCTCAGGTAATGGATCCTGTAGCATTCGCCAATCACAATCTGGAGAACGATTCATTCACAAAGAATAAAAATCACTTACAGCGAAGGTTAATGCAACAAACAGGCTCTGTCCCAAAACCTAGAGCATAACATCTGTCACGAAAATGCCAAATACTAACGTGTTTGTTTTTTACACGTTTTAAGGTATGAAGGCTAAGCAACATGCTAATCACAAAAATGTATGAAAATTAAATGTAAGTTGAGCCAATTTGTGTGATGCTTGGATTGGCTTCCAATGCATTCAGGCTATATTTTACGTGAAAAGGAGTATTATGAGAAAAAGAGCATGTCAATGATTTCAAGATCTCAAGATCACCTCTGCATTCAAAAAAAGAGCAAATTTCCTGATTTGATCAATTTGATCTATAAATTAACTTTTTTAAATGTGTGAATTTATATTTATTCAGACTTTATCTTGATCTCAGTAATATTATGGAATAATATGCAAATGTTTAGACCAGGGGTGCCCAAAATTTTTCCTATGAAGGGCCAAAAACCAAATATCATTGAGAGCCGCGGGCAGAAGGTAAATATACCAAACTATATTACGTTAAAGTCGCCATGAGTAATTTCCTAATTTATTTAATAATATTTCAAAATAAATAGAAAACATTACTTTAAATTGTATTAACTAATAAAACTTTTAAAACGATAACTTATCGCAACAAAAACAATCACACTGACGACACAGTGGAGTTCAATGGTGAATTCACAGGTCAAACAGAATCTACCTTTGACTTGATTTGCTCACCAAATTCTCAGCATTGTCAGGTGACAGTACTTACATTTAAACAAAATCTAATTAATATACACCATTTAATGGAAACATTTAATTTCAGTTAGATTTTAACGAAAGAACAAACAAACAAAGGGTTACATTCAATTTTAATTGACAATCTTGAAATCAATCCCGTCCTTCTTCCTCTCTTCTCAGATGGGGTGGCGGGCCAAATCAAAGGTTAACATGGGCCAACTTTGGCCCACGGGCCCAAGTTTGGGCATCTCTGGTTAAGACGATTTATGCATATGCAAAGATTTTAGAGGTTGTATTGTATGAGAAAGTACTATTGTTTTGTTTACCAAACAAGTGGTTCTAATTGGATTTGCATTGTAAACGTTAAATAAAAGTTAAGTCGTTATTTTTGTTACGTTTTCAGCTCTTAAACGCTCAATATTGCATAAATCCACAGATTTCTTTACAAAATTCTGCATCGTAATATCAAATAAAATCTGCAGATACTGTCTAGAGCTATGAGGTCATGGAAGCTGTGAATTGCAGGAAAGTGAAGACACCGGTGGGTCATGTAAAAATAATAACATTCTAGATATAGTATGTCCTAATTATATTTGTACACATTTACATATTTATTATAGCTATACAGTTTAAAACCGAATATAGTACCTATTCTGACAGTGTGAGATACATTTTTTTGGATGTACTAGGAGTGTTCAAAACGAGCAGATCCCTGTCTAGGCATTGTAGCAAGATGGCTCCCTAGATGCTGGAACAGAGCTATAATATCAAATTGCATTTTGTGAACGTGTGAAATTGCACCACAAACAATAATGTGTCTTTATATAATATTAAAAGTTCAGTGGTCAGGTCATGGGCATGCAGGTTGAAGTTAGACATACACATGCAGATGAGGAATCCGTTAGGGAAGCAGGTTAACCAACAAAAAAGCAAGAGGAAAAATGAGAAAGAAAGGAGAACACAGGAGTTATGACTGAGCATGGCCTGCCTGTTACTGGTGATACTTTAATGATATGGAACAAGTTTAATGTTTCTGAAAGTTATGGCTTTCATATGAGAAGTCAGAGCATGGGGTTTTAAAAGCGGAGGCCTGCATCATTTGTAACCGGCAAGATTTAAATCAGACTGCAAAGGCAGGGCTTATGAGGTACATAAACCATGCCTTAATGAGATATTTACTATCTCATATGTATTTTTTATGGACGCTTTTGTGGTGGTAGTGAAGAGCGGGACTGCCTTCCCCGGGGCCTAACCAAACTAGGACTGGAGACAGTGCTAATTAACTACAGCTGTGTGAGGGGTGCCAACACACACACACATACATACACACACATACACAGTCCTTGTTTTAATCATAAGAATTGCTGAGCATGGGAACATGTCTAGTCCAGACAGTGAGGCATGCATGTCTCCATACGGGATCTCCATGGAGTCATAGTTTGGTGTTGGGCCAGTGTTCAGGGGATTGTATTTTAGGAGTATTTCCCTCATCTTCCACCACTCTGTTCCATTTGGGGTTCGTCAGATGTGTTGGATTTTGGCTGTTTTGGAGTTCCATGCGAGCATAAAAGTAATTGCGCTATCTGGATTGATGTTTGATGATCTGGATTGGCTCTTGTTCGTCATTTAACATGTGCCCTGCAGGTGACGGGGTTTATTCACGAGAGGTTAACCCTTCGCCAGCTGTCATGAGGGCTGCGAATGTCCACTAATTCAACACCTCGACAGCTGTGGGGGTGATTTAATGTCTTATGCAGATTTATCTAGAGGCTCTAATTGAATTTTGTGAGAGTTTAGGCAACTTTTTTTGTGTGCGTGTTTAGCATTTAGTTTTGTTTTGATTAGTGTTTGGGCACCAGATTTAAGTAACAGATGAGTAGATAAATCTCATAACATGTCTATGGTGTTGAAATTTAAATCTGTCATTATATTATCAACAGGCATGCACCGAAATGAAAATTCTGTGCTGATACCAATTATGGATGCACTTGGCCAAAAACCTAAACTTATAATGCTTTTTAATCATTGTTTACTATTTTATTAAATAAAGGAATTTTGTGAAACTCAATAGCTCAAATTATGATTATTCAAAAAACAAAAACAAGTCAATTAAATAACCACATTGAACGGCTCGAAAGGCATAATTTTACCAGTGTTGCCACGACAGTACCTTAATGCTATTGTAAGCATGTGTATACAACATGGAAAGTTAGGGTGTAACGGATCACGGATCAACAGATCACAACCCACAGCTCGGAACGCATGTGCCCTGCGGATTAATAACCTTTTTGAACTTAAAGGTTAATCCATGATTAAAGCATGATTAAACATTAAAAAATTGTGTTTTCAATTCAAACCCGCACAACATGAATGATAAATGATAGTGATTTGCATGTGTTTATTAATCCTTCAAATCGCTTCATTCAAATCTGCGTTTGATCGAGATTCAGTATTAACACGGTTTCAGTTAGTTCCAAACAATTAAAACATAGAAGTACTGGGATAACAGTTTATAGTTTATATATAAACACTGATGTTTATGGTAAAGATTAAAATCACCGTTTAACGGAACTTGACGCTGGTGAATGTTGTAGCAATTACATTGTTTTACCAGTAGGTGGCAACAAACAACCATCAAAATTATGTCACTTTTCAAAATGATACACCTATAATGAAACATGAAGTTTTATGTGTGAATTGTTGAATCATTAATTGAAAATAAATATGATCTGTTGTACAAGTTGTATTTCTATATTTAGCATTATCAGCAACAGTAGCAAAGATCATTTTTCGTATTGAATATTTTCCTTTTTTTCAGCTGGTTCTTGATTTTATATTTTTGTGTAAACAGAAAGCAAATGACATTTGTCTTTTCCCTGTTTTGCTGATCCGAAAAAGGGCCCGATCCGTGACTCAAAAACCACAGAGTGATCCGAACTGTGAGATTTGTGATCCGTTACACCACTAATGAAAAGGTCCTGTCATGGCGTTATTTGAACAGATTTTTTTTCATGCGCTACACTTTTGGCCCAAAAATCGAAAACTTTTTTCTGCCGATAATTATCTGTCGCCAAAAATTTAAGGTGCATCCCTAATCATTACGCTTTTAATTTTTTAAAATTAACAATAACTTAGCATTGCTATTTTTACGTTTAACTTTTCTGACCAAAAGTCAAACTCAAAAACAGCAATGCATCACAAATCACATGCAGACAGAAGACGATGAAAGAGAGAGAGTGAGAGAGAGAGAGAGAGAGAGAGAGAGAGAGAGAGAGAGAGAGAGAGAGAGAGAGAAAGAGAGAGAGAGAGAGAGAGAGAAGACAGAAAGTCAGAGGTAGCCCTGACCATGATCAATCCATTGAAATGGAGTTACTCAACTCGTTTTAAATGAAAAGATGGAATGGGGAAGACTGGTTAATGGATTCAAACAGGATTATGGATGTGCTAAAAAGTCACCATTTATTCCTACAGTTAATCTACTGATCTAATAGGGGGTGAGGGGATGTAGATGGCATGTTTATATGAATAAGTGGTAGATTTGAATATATAAGAGCAACTTACGGAGAAGATGACAATTAGAATGCCAGCGGCACAGAGCACGGCATCGCTTATGGTGTCCCCGTTTTTATACGGGTACTGGATGGACTGGTCACTGCAGTAAAACCCGCGGTGGTACGGCTTGATTGTGCTAGTTTCAATTATCAGGAAAGGCAGGACAGCTACAGCAAAACACACACACACACATAGATAGAGAGAGAGAGAGAGAGAGAGAGAGAGAGGGGGAGAGGGAGAAAGAGAGAGATTTCAGGTCAGTCACTGAAAGACACACGCAGGTAGCGGCACAGCACAGCACACACAGCCGAGGATTATGGGAAATTCCAGGTAGAACAGAGTGGGGTCCGACATGGTAGCTCAGTTTCTGAGAGAGTCGAAATGTACATCTAGTCTGTCTACAGTTGGTAATTTCAGCTATCCACCTTTTTCAGCACGTGGTGACTGCAGATATATAATAATACAGAAACACAGATAATAATCGCTTCAGATGTTAAGGTTGTGCTACAAATAATCCACATAGTGAAAACAGATTAAGAGGTATACGTTTGGCTTTATGCTTTATTCTTGGCCTTCATGAAAATAACATTATGCTTGGAATTTCACTGTGTTTTGTTGCTACAGGTTATTTCCCCTTTGCATATACACTGCAGTAATATTCAATATATATCTACAATAATGCTGCAATTTTTGCCTTTTTGTATTCAATGGATGAACTGCAAGGAGAATATTCTGTTTTGTTTACTGCATAATAGAAGTTACGCTCATAATTCCTACACTCCACCATGGGGGTAAGGAAAAATGTGGATAAAGCATCTATGAAATACAAAGACTCTCTCAAAAGACCGATTTCCCAATGCGGTCACCCCGCTTGCCTGGCCCCATGTCCCCTGTCTTTATGCCCCAGTGCGGGGCACTTACGCTGGCAATGGGCAGGAGGAGGCCCACGGTTATCAGAACAGAAGAGGGCACAGTGCTGTTTTTATGGGCATAGCGGATACTGTCGTCTGAGCAGTAGAACCCACGCTGGTACGGCTGCACTGTCGATTTATGCAACACCATCGAGGGCAGCATGACTACGCAAAAACACACACAAAGACCCCGTGGGGTGGGTCATGACACACACTTACCTGAGAGGGTAGGGATGGTTCACATGACTAATGTTCATGAAGCTTTTTTAAATTGTACCAAAAAATAAAAATAAAACACATTGCAAAATCAGTATTTTGTTACTTATTTGCAGAGATTTGATTTCAGAAGTTTGGTTTTAGAAAGGAATACAAAAAGGCAATTGTGACTTTTACCGGTCAGACACTGTGAGACATAAACTCAAAATTCTGAAAAAGTAGATCATATCTTACAATTGTGAGTTTACATCGTGCTATTCTGACATATTTCAAAATAATTGCAGTTATGTCGCAAAACTGTTCATAGGATTTCTTGAATTCTGACAAAAAATGTCTGAACAATGAAATGTAAAACATTTTGAGAAAGTCAGTCAGAATTGAATGCTGAAAAGTACCTTATTTACTTTTTTTTTTCTATTCAGTGGCAAATCATGCCTTAAAATCTTAGTGAACACAAGTCAAGATCCAATTCAATATTCTTTGATAACCATACTAAATATCGAAACTGATTTTGTTTCAAGGATCTCATATGGATGTATAAATAAACAAAAATACTGATTGCAATGTAAAAAGCATGCCATCTAACTGCAAAAACCTTAAACTAGAGCAAAAGTGCATTCAAATGTGAAAGAAATGATTGTAGAAGGACTAAGAATCTCATCAAACAAATTGTTAACCAAAATTGACACCAACAGACCTTTATCTAATCTTCTAAACAAAGCACTAAGTTAAGTACTACAAGATCCATGTACACAAAACCTCACAGTGCGCACATAATGTTCTGTCTATCCAATAAACATCGTCTTGAAGTAACAGTTTGCACGTTTGCTAATTAAGTCATTTGTGGAAAGCGGCACAATAGCAAGAGAGATTTCCCTTCCCCTTCACTCGGGTTCAGGGCTATTGTCAGCGCAAAGTAGCTTAAAGTTAAAGACAATGCAGCCTAATGGCATTAAGCAAAGCTTTTATTCAAACTATACTGTATGCAGAGAACTAATTCAGAACAGATAAGACGTCACAACAAACCTCAAACCCATAAAAGTTTTTCTTCCTTTGTTTTTGGTGTTTTAGAAGGAATAAAAAAGGTGATTTTGCCAAATGTAATGCTCGGTTATAACAAGAAAAACAGTGGTTTGGGAATTCTTGTGACACCAGTTCTGGATCAGTGTAATTTGTTGAAGTCTTGGTGCAAAACTTAGTGAGCTTCATAGGCGGCAACATCAGCACCAGAACGATCACTGGACTCAATAAGTAATTGATTTGGTTAAACATACAATGATAAAATCTCTATGCATCACAAAATTCCAATTGTGTTTGATGCTAGCTAGTCAAAATTAACCCATTTTACATTTATAAATCAGAATTTGTCTTAACTCGTTCACCATTTTGATTTATTTAGCAATGCTGTTTTGTTTTTGAAGAATATATGTAGTGTTTCCTTAGATTTTTGGTCAAAACAAGTTCTTAGTAGTTATGTAGCATAATGTTTCATTTATATCTGCTTGCAATAAAAACGAGGCTATGATGTCTATGTAGGCAGCTTACTAGAATCTGGAACATTGTGTAGACATTTCAGAGACAGATTATGTTGAGTTTTCAGGTTCGCTTGTGGTTTCGCTGAAACATTTTCACAAGAGTTTGTTTCATGTCTTTCTGCTTCATAAGAGAACTATGACGGAGACACTGTTTGTGGTTAAAGCAAAACCCTGAAGACTTATGTTGTGGAGGGTTTCCTTTGGTATAGAAACGATCGACAAACTACACGCACATTAGTTCGGTATGCATCTATACCAGCTTATTTTTTTTCTGAAAGAAACACATGCCAGGCTGGGACTTCAGCCCGAAATGGCTGAATCATTAAAATGTCACACGTCCTGCAAAACACACGTCAGCTGTCATCATCCAGCCAATGGCGGGAAAAATAAATACATATTTTCGAATCAAAGCAAACTAAACATCAGACGCAAAGTTGTGGTGAGAGCTTTTGAAAAGCTCCCCTTGAAGGATTGTAAAATGTGTGAATAGCAAGAAAAACAAAGCTTAGCTTACGCCGACCACCCAAACGTCTGGAACGGTGTTTGGAGCGAAAGAGAGAAGGGGGCGATTGGGCTCTTTGCGGTTGGAGAGAGGAGACTGCAGCCATGGTGACTGATCTTTTCTAACACACACACACACACACACACACACACACACACACACACA
>CAIGQQ010000480.1:443557-470646 GCA_903798035.1 Danio albolineatus
TATATATATATATACACATACATACAATAAACCATACCTTTAAGAAGTAAGATCATACCAGCACTGGGAAAAAGCACATTTTGAAAAACAATGTTTGTAAATCGACCCTCTGGGCCTCTGTGCTTGCAAAACCTACTTATACCTCAACCTCCAAAAGCTATGTTCTTAAACAGAGGGTGAAATAATATTCAAACATATTTGAAGGAATATTCTGTTGTGGTTTTCAGACATAAGGTCATGTACGACACAAGCTCCTTCATCTACATGCGGTCAAATACCTCTTTCCTCTCTCCCTCTTTTCAGACGGATGGGCATTACCAGTATTAAAGGCAGTAGATGCTTTTAACACCTGTAAAAATAAAGGGCTTTGTGGGTTTTTTCTCACAGGTGCTCAAATAGGGGGACGCTCAAAGAAACTTGGCTTAGCCAGTTCAATCCTGGGATAAGAAACCGGGTGGAGCGAATCCGTGGGACATAAGGGTTCATATGCGGAAACGCATGCAGACATGGACACATTCCTTCTTGGCACTGCTTGTGATGTTTTCAGATCTGCTCTGACCACAAGGTCAAATACACTTCGAATGTCTGGAAAAGCCAGGTCTTGGTGATCATATTTCAGCATATGCATATCCACATATACAACAATACAAACTATCTGCACAATTATAAGGTCAAAAGATAAACAAAATTAGTAGAATACATAGTCAAGTCAAACAATCCTTAATGCTTGAGTAAAGAAAAATATATATATATATATTACGTGCACTCTCAGAAATGAAGATATGGAAGCTGTCACTAGGGCGGTACCTTTGTAACTGTTTTTTACCTAAAAGGTCCAAACTGGTACCTCCAAGTTAAATATTAGTAACTTTTTTTGTGCTTTTTAGGTAAATATGTAATATGTATCTAATAGGTAGCCTTGAGGTAGTACAAGAATGGACCCCTTATGGACATTTTGAAAGGTACCACCACAGTGACAGAATGTGATGAGGTTACCAACGAAAAATAATACATCACTCAAAAAAAACAACAAAAAAAAAAACAATTTAATCACCATTTAGTCACCCTTTTTAATTTATTTACTTTAGTTTCATTAAAAGGGCGCCACGATGGCGTAGTGAGTAGCACGTTCGCCTCACAGCAAGAAGGTCGCTGGTTCGAGCCCCGGCTTGGTCAATTGGCATTTCTGTGTGGAGTTTGCATGTTCTCCCCGCGGTTGCGTGGGTTTCCTCCGAGTGCTCCGGTTTCCCCCACAAGTCCAAAGACATGTGGTACAGGTAAAATGGGTAGGCCAAATTGTCCGTAGTGTATGAATGTGAATGAGTGTGTATGGATGTTTCCCAGGGATGGGTTGCAGCTGGAAGGGCATCCGCTGCGTAAAACAAATGCTGGATAAGTTGGCGGTTCATTCCGCTGTGGCGATCCCGAATTAATAGAGGGACTAAGCCGACAAGAAAATGAATGAATGAATGAGTTTTTATTAAAAGACGAGATGATGGTGGCGACCCACTGACTTGGTATTAAAAATATACAAAAGTCAATGGTATGATGGGCTGTCTAGTTACTAGCATTCTTCAAATATTTTTTTATTCAAAAGAAAGAAACTTAAACAGGTTTAAAATTAATGAAGACTAAGAAATTTATCCCAATTTATTTTGTTGGGATCTAGAACTATGCATTTAAAACCAAAGCAATTATACTACTCTTTTCCTTAATATTATATTTTGTACTCTATTTTTATTGGGGGAAACCCTCAGATTTATAAATCATTCAGACCGAAAATTGTGTAACGGGTTAAATATGTTGTGTACTGGGAAAACGTTGGTGTTCACCGCAGTACATACTTAGTACAACTGAAAGAGGAGAACTGAGAGGCCACAAAACCTAAATAGCTCCGAAATGCGTGTTTCTGTATGAAAAACTCCACATTATGTCCATGTGTTTGTGAAAAGCCTTCTGTCTATGCTCAATGATGTTGGCTGAGAGCCCATATCATGCCAGTATGCCATTGTTATACCACCCATGCTATCACCATGTGAACAGCTTGGTATGCCAAGAACCCTCATTTTAAACATTTTAAACCTTGATCACATTTCGGCAATAACTGACAATGTGCATGCCACAAGCGCACAATCCAAAGAGAATCTTTCCTCAAAATGCTCCAAAAAACATAGCAGAATGATTCCTATTCACATTTAATCATTAATGATTCATTGACTGATTCACATTCAGTCATTCATGTGATTCACGGAATGATTTACATTCTGAAGCTAGACCAGTTCCCAGTTACATAAAATGGAGAATGCTGCAAACTGGCCTATTTTTCCACAAATTTGAGGAACAAACTATTATGTAACACCACGACATGTTGTTTACCTGACTATAACCAGTAGTCAGACTAAAAACAAGCATTTTGAGTCCTGATGCTTCTTCAAGCGGTTCAGCACTTCTGTTTTTCTAGTTAACCTGTTTCAGTCATTGAAACAATTCTGCGGAAATCTCAATGGTTTAATGCCACAGATATATTTAGATGCAATTTGTTGTTTTACTTCTTTTCATCTACTGTAACTCTCTCTGCTTAACCTTTCGAGTATAATAGTAACTATGGGGCTCAGTAACTATGAGAGACAGGAAAAAAGGGATGGGAGGGAGCCACTAGTCTGAGGTCGCAGCAAAGTAAATTAAATAGAAATAAATTAAGTCACAATGGACCCATGACCGCAGCTAAAGAGTGGCGAGTGCTGACCTACAGACACAAAGAGGATGCTGTCCAAGTTAAACAGTTCTTATCGTATCCTCGTGTCAAGGAGGCCATGTGAAAAATATTAAAAGCTAAACCGATGTCAAACAGACCAATGTCCTTGTCAAGATCTATTTACTTATTCAATGTGCAAATTTACTGGTGTTGAGACTATGCTATGTTATATTATGAACTCCCAGATCATCTTTAAGCCCGAGTTCATGTGAGGGTTGTCATTTAAAGTGGCTCTTGGTCATTGGGTTGAGTGTGCATACGCTCTCCACTCACTTTCTAGCAGTGAATATGCCTATCCGCCTATTTCTATAAACATTGTGGAATATTACATTAAAAAATAGTTAATTTAATTAATTGAAAATGGGCATAAAATCCTTTTTTATCCTTTTATTATTATTCAAATATATGTATTGATTTTACAAGTCTTCAATTTTTCCACAACACACATATTGAACAACATATTAACATGGTACATAGCTACATACATACTCACACCCCATAAAGAAAAAAAAAGGGAGGAGAGGGAAAAAAAAACATTTTTGGATTAACTCTCACTTAGGATATATTAACCCCTGAGCATTCAATATGGGATAGGAAAGGCCTCGGATGGTGTACTTAAGGTGCTCGAGTATAAGATGTGATAGCACCTCTAATATCCAATGTTTGTGGGATGGCGGGTTTGTTTTTTTCCACCTGAGAAGAATCAGGCATCTGGACAATAACGAGGAAAAGGCAATGATTTCTACGTGATTAGCTGACAGGTACATTTCTTCTGGCACTGTACCAAAAATTGAAGTCATAGGATTAGGATCCATATCTTTATTACATATAGAGGAAAATAATTTAAAAATATCAGTCCAAAATTTATGTGATCTAGGGCATTCCCAGAACATATGACTCAGATCTGCTGGCTCCAGACCACATCTGGGGCAAGATGAATCACTCTCTTTTTTATATGTGCATAAATTACAATGGAAATACATTTACCAAATAAATTCTAGCATGACCCTCAAAAAAGTCATGTGATTTGATCGTGTAACAATAAAAATGAGCACGATGAGATGCCATTATTGACAAACCAGTAGACCGCCATCTGAAATGTTGTTTTGGTCATTCTAAAATGCCAAAGTCTGTCATCAAAGTGCTTCTAAACTGTCTTAAGCATCTGCTCTTCTGAAGATCGGGCTTTGTCTTCGTCGATTATATTAGCCAATTATATTTCAGCACCCTGGGTTGCCTTGGTGGAAAACTGCATATTTCATTTGTTCATTCTGAAAGCATGAGTCTGTGACCGAAATGCGACCTCCGATGGGCAGTATCATATAAACTCTGAAATGAGACAGATTCAATTCCACATGAGGTTATTAATTAGCAAATAATATAAATATTATGAACGTAAACATTAGGTGAGCAGGTTAAACTGTAACCGCTTGTCCTAACAACACGCTTCATTATGAAATACGCAGTAATAAGCAATTTGGCTGTTTGCACCAGGCGACAGAAATTTAAATATAACCATTCAGAAGCACAGAACATCCACTCACTCACAAAACGGTAAGGTTTATAATCTATTTAAAACATATTAACCTTCTTTAACATTATTAAATGTAGATGTCGAATCACGTGTTTAGTTCTAAAGTTAAACTTTAAAATCAGAGGTGAACTATCTGCTGCTGCTTTCAGTATATGACAATAAATGTCATGCAAAACGGCATCCAAACTCACACTGTTAGCATTTAACACTGAATAAAGCACATGAGCTTTACCTGAGGTGATCATTGTCAAAGGTTCAGCTGTGAGAAATAGAAGCTGTTTCTAATAAATCAATTCGACGTGTTGATTAGATCAAAAACTCTTGTTAATATGCAAAATATTCCTTCTATAGTTTAAAGTTTAAATCACTCACTCTTGTACTCAATCTGGCAACCTGCGCTTGCATTTGTTTTGATCCAGGAGTGCAATACCTAGTTCAACCACTGAGTGTCAAACTTACATACTGCACCTTTAAATAAGAATTAGGCCCATGTTGTCTTCTCCTGTCGCAGTAAATTCCATTTTTCTTTTTGATATTTGGCACCAGTTTTTTTAGGAAGTGATGATTTTGTTCTGTTTGACTTATTGAATGGAAAGTGCTTTATTATGCAATGTGTTGTGTGACATTCCAGTTTTGTGCATAAGCCTAATTCCCCATCTTTAACTGGAAACATAGCTAATGAGGTGGAAATCTGTCGGGACCTCGAGCACCGCACATAAACCAGACACACTCAGAAAACAATTATAAGTGGGTGGCATATTGGTGCAGTGTGAGGGAAATTTTTCTATTTGTGTTATCAGATGTGGTCATGCAGCCTTTCTGCTGTCAGAAGGAGAACGGCTAGACGCCAGTCAGTCGCTACGGGCAACCACTGAGCCGGCTCTTCGCAGCCACAACATTTGCTAATAGGCTAGATGGGAAATCAGCAGTAGAAATCAATGTTTATATAAAAAAGGGATGTTTCTTATCAGACCATCGACTATTGGTTACTAGCTTGAAGCCTGGAGGAATTATAATATGAAGATTATAATGACAGATCTTAGAAGCATTTGTGTAAATGTGTGAGAGATTACGCTTACAGCTTACATCTATTGCTTACAGCTTTGATGGAGATTGATTGTTCTTTTCTCAACTAGGTCACATCCACTAGAAAAAGCCACTGAAAGTAATGCAGCCTGACAGAATAGAGACTGCATGACCAAAACACAAACAACTTACCAACGGTTAAGAAACAATAGATAACAAAAATTATAATAATTCCTTAATGGGCAGCAAAGTGGCTCAGTGGTAAGCATGAAACGTAAATAAATCTCTTTGAAGTAGTAGTAGCAGTGGATAGCGATGTCGCCTCACAACAAGAAGGTCGCTGGTTCGAGTCTCAATGGGTCAGTTGGCATTTCTGTGTGGAGTTTGCATGTTCTCCCCATGTTTGCTTGGGGTTTCCTCAGGGTGCTCGGGTTTCCCCCACAAATCCAAAGACATGTGCTATAGGTGAATTGGGTGAGCTAAATTGTCAGTAGTGTATGTGTTTGAATGAGAGTGTATGGTGTTTCCCAGTAATGGGTTGCACCTGGAAGGGCATCCGCTGGCGGTCCATTCCTCTGTGGCGACCCCAGAGTTATAATAGGGACTAAGCCGAAAAGAAAACGAATGAATAATAATGATATATGAGCGATATATGAGCAATTTTCCATAAGTAGCACAACGATATGGACGTACATCAACACTGATGTGATTCGGGCATAGGCTGTCAGCCAATCAGATTCGAGAACCAAAAAGAACTGTTGTATATAATATAATATAATATAATATAATATAATATAATATAATATAATATAATATAATATAATATAATATAATATAATAAATACGGGGCAACACAGTGGCTTAATGTGTAGCTCTGTCACCTCACAGCAAGAAGGTTGCTGGGTCGAGCCTCAGATGGGTCAGATAGCTTTTATTTGTGGAGTTTGCATGTTCTCCCTTTGTTGGCATGGGTCCCCTGATAAGTCCCCAGGGACCCCTGATAAATAAAGGGACATGATTCAAAAGAAATTCGTGAACACAAATCTGCCTATGGTTGTGTCGAAAATGAAGGCCCTTTCTAACAAGACTGGTTGTTCCAGTGCCGCTAAGTCAGACATGTTCAAACAAATAATTTTCTGATAGTGCAAACTCTTAAAACTAGACTATCTAGTTAAAGGTACAGTACATGATGTGGAACGATTTGTACTTAACTGCATCTGATTTAATTTCCTTCAAAGCTTCCAAATGTCTTTTGCTGTAAAGGAAGTTGTGGTATTGACTGCATGATGAGGTGAAAGTCAACTGCATTGTGAAACAGACGTTCTGAATGACTATTAAAGGCCGATCGGTCATTGTTGCGACAAAGACGCATTAGAGAATAGGAAATTCACTTTGTGAAAAGACGCGTATGCAAGAAAGGCCTTCTCCTGACAGGAGCTGTCTGCCCTTAAACAATGAGTGCATTGAGAGGACAACAAAGGGTCAAATCTTTGAATAGAATGTGCATATGCATAAGCACAATAAAGCACTCATAGACATATACACATTTATCTTCCATTAGATGCGCAAAAAAGAACCAAGTCGGGTCAGCAAGAATAGCAAAGTTATAGGTTAGCGTGACTGTGCTTCTGTGGCTGAGGTGAGCTATCAGAAAGTACACATTTAAAAATGTGGCAGAAAGAGCACTAACAAACAATGAGAGATTATCGGAAATAGAAACCACAATTAGCACAACATGTGTTCTATACATGTCGCTTCAAAATTAACCACAGACTGAGTCAGCCAAATCAAGTCTTCCTGTAGGTAGTGTGCAAACAGACAAGTGTAAGGACTCAGAGACACACTCAAAGGATTCTAGGGAAAAGGGCTAGTGACATAATGGACAGGGACACTCTTTACAAAGTCTCTTACGAGTTTTTACTCTTCTAATTGTTTACTTGTTTCCAATTGCCTGATGATGATGTGAGTGATGAGCTACATTTTTTTTAGAATATCTTATTAGTTTTGAACCACTGCCTCCATTAAAGGGACTGATAGACCCACCCAAAAGGCATTCCATATGATCAAGAGTGAAGATATTCATTTTGAGGGGGTGGGAAGGTTATGGTATTTGATTAAATATTATGAGGGCCGAATGAATAACGAAGTGTACAGATGCAATGTTTACAACTAGCACTACTACATACATAAAAATATAAGAAGAGTACAGTTTGATTCCATGCCGAATCTAAGTCACTTTGCAAAATATGTGCCAGAGCTAATGTGCCTGGCTTTGGATACTTAACACACTGGCTTTTCAGCCTCAAAAACCATTGAAATGAATGAGAATACTAATCAATATCTTTCTCCAAGTACCACAGACCTCCTTAGCCAGAGTTTTGTTCTCTTGTTAAGCACTTCAGGTTGTTCTTTAACTCTTGGACGAAGAACATGCAGATCACACGAGATTGAATATGAAAGTTCCTGCTACCTGAGTCCCAGTTGGACACAACAAGTCTTGGGTGAACTCAATTCATAAACCAGACATGCAGAAAGACCTTTCCCGCCATTTAAAATCTAAAAATGCAGCAATCAAGACTACACCTTGAAGAAACAATGCACGCATGACAGTGTGCAAGAATAGAATAATTTTAGATGCAAGCGTGTCCTCTGAGACCACTAAAGGGTGATGTAAGGGTTTGTTGTTTAGTTTTTTGCTCCATTGACGGCATTATCATTGGTAATCTGTAAGGGGCTTGTGGCCAGCTCCCTCACACAATACGAGAGTCTGTGGAGGATGCGGAGTGAGAGAGAACGGGCATGGTTACCCCTGTGGGAATTTGTTGAGAATGAGTGGCTCGCTGCCAACTCTCATGAGACTCTCACTGGCTGAAAGACTGAAGCTGAACACAAAAGAGAAAGACACCCCTGCTGGGAACAAGGGAAACGTAAGAGGAGGGCTTCATTAATTACTTGGGGAAAAGGTACAAAGAGGGAGGGAGGCAGGGTGAGAGGAAGAGAGGTCGGCCATTGAAATCTAGAGTAGCACCACAATAAGAAGCATATATTTAGAACAAAGTGTGTGTGGACCAAAGTTTATCACACATTGAGGAAGCTATCCCAGCATTCCCATTCATCTCAACAGCAAATGCTCAGCTGGTTTAAGTCACGGATTTAAAAACGGGTTCTTGGATCCCCAGTTTGGGATACATTCATTTACAACCCAATCATTTGAGCCCTGAATGCTATGTGAATAATCAAATGTGCGTCAATGTGATATGGGAAACAGGACCCTTTGCAGCCTTGTGGACAGGCATTTCGGCAAGTCCACAAGGGCAATTAGGTGCACCATTTGGGGCAGGGCTTTAGTGTAACCTGGATTGTATAAAGCCAGACTAACCAGCCAGTCCTTGACCCATAAGTGAGGACATGGCAGTTATAAATGGTTCTGCACTGGCATACTGGAATGAGACCAACCTGTGTGGGATTCCTTAGAAGTCAGAGGTGCATTTCAAACTTGATTGACATTTCTGAAGCACACACATATCCATTTGGCCTCCCAGGCACATAATCCAAAAAACCCTCCCAGAGTAAATACTAAAACACACACATAAGTACACACACAGAGATTAACGTCCTCTGTCACCTTTGACCCATGAACTCTGACCTCTGGAATGTGTGGTCTCAGTGCACCCTGCACCCTCAGTACCACATTTTCTTTCCTCCGTCCACGTTGTGGTACAAGAGCACTGACCCATACTCTAAACCTCTACCCGTGACCCATCACTTACAGACATTCACCTATTTGTGATAACAGAACACAGCCCAATAAAGATCAATGTGGGTCAACCCAGTTCCCCTAACCCCATTTCCATCTGACCTACCCGATTAACTAATCAATACTAATAATATCCGTGTCTCTCTCAGTTCATTTGCAGCATGCCACAGCGCATCATGCACTGCCCACCAGGCCACCTTTTGTGCATTATGTTGCTTGCTGGCTCCAAAATGCCATCACAGAGTAACAAAAGTGCAGCTGTTCAAAATAAATTCAGCTATGTGAAGCATGACTATGACACTTGTTTACCACTTGACAGAATTTATCACACCAGTTTAGGGCACAGTGTGAAATGTAAAAGAAAAACAGACATGTGGATGTTTGTTTGCTTTATGACAAAGACTTCACTGTGTTTTTCAGTACTGTATGTGAGAGGGACACCTGTTGTCACTATGTTCTCTGCTCCCTCACACACACACACCAGTGTCACTCCGTTAGCTTTGTCTATGCAAGCTGCTGAGATCAGCAAAGCTGTGCGCATTGGCAATCCTACCTTTCTCACTCTCTCAATACATTAGATAGGCTCTGGGGCTGGGGCCCAGCTCAAAACGTGCTTATGCGCAGAAATTTTTACCCACGGAAATCGACGCCAGGGTCATCCCTTTTCACACAGGCATCTAAGTGGACAGCCATGCCAGGGCCCTAATAGCATTCGCATTGAGGTGTGTTAGAAATCGCTCCAATAAATTCATTTAGAATGTAACTTTAAAATGCCATTTGGAGTGTTGTCTGAACTACAGCCTTTGCAATGTATATCTAATTGTAAGTTAACTGATAAGTTACTTGGTATTTTAAAGAACTAAACATTTTCAATTAAAACGAGCTTAAGATTTTATAATTGGGTAAACAGAAATTTAATGGTAGAAATAACTTAAACTTGTAAGCAAAAACTGCTTAAAATATTGTTACACCAACCAATAAATTTGGGCAAAACCATTTGCTAGAATACTCAAAAAATTAAGCATCACCAACTAGGTAATACTGCTTTTAATTTAATGTAAAAATTGCTTAACAAGATGGATGCAAAAATGATGCACTATATTCTTAAGTAAATGTAGCATATTATTTTTTCAGTGTATGCTGGACCGTTCAGTCCCAAATTGCACCACATTCACTGTCCAGGAAATGCCTACACTGCATGTAGCACTGCATGTGTCCACATTTCAGCAAAAAAAAGACATTTACAGACCTTTTAGCTCACTCAGTGTTTACATTTACTCACTCATTTTCATTTGGCCTTTTATTCGATTCTAGATACAACGTAAATCTATGTTTAACTACTTTACAGACTTTCCTATCACAAACTAGTTTGCATGCAAGTATTAGCATCTAGTTAAGTTACATCTAGGCATGGGCTGGTATAAGATTCTGACGGTATGATAACCTTGGATAAAAATATCACGGTTTCACTGTATTGTGTTTACTGCTCTAAAATATGCTCTTTTTAAACATCTGGGTAAAAAACAAGACCTTTTTTCCTCTATGAACATAATATATTTTATTTTGATAAACATTTAAAGTATTTTGGGGCAGTGAACATATCAGGCTAAATAATTCAAGTGAATCCTCGACTTTTGCAGTCTTCATTTGTTTCAAAAACAAAGATTATACCTTGAAAACGTTTATCATCCCATGCCTAGTTACATCTCCCTAGAAGTCTTAAAATAAAGTCAAATTAAAATGATACCTGTCAACATACTCAAAAACAATCTTATTTGTTGTCACTTTTTCTGAAAAGAGAAAACTTCTTTAGATGTGCAACAGTTTGCAAGTATTATACCTGAAAAAAGCTAATACTCTCAAAAAACTATTGCATAGACCACTTTACTTTACTAGCTTCAGTGCACAGATTTAGGAAGCTGTAACTCTAATCTTGCATACTATTTAGGATGAAGTGCAATGATACAAGAGCCTTCCAAGTCCCAAACATGTCAAACGAGTTTACTAGAGGAGAATTATTAACAGACCTTGGAGTCAAACTGTCTGAGTGTTTAACAAACATTGCCAAATGAGATGTTTATTCAAATTAAAATACATAAACATATCGCCCATCGAGAGAAAAAAGAAAAGTAAAATCACAGTAAATGGGGGCGTAATGGAAACGTGTCGAAGCTGCTCTGTTATTTAACCCTTTTGATCTCTTTCCCACCCACAAACAGCCCAAGAGGAGACCGACAAACAATATATTTAACTAACAGACGCATAAATACATCTTAAAATAAGCGTTTCTGTGTTTATTTAAATCACACAATAAACAGGCTTAGCATGTCATAATAAAAGTCTGGAGATCCCACTAAATCAAAGAGCCAAAGTTAGTGGGTCTGCTAACTTTGCCTTCAGGTGAGGAAAGGTACAACTCAACAACTTCTGGCCAGTTTCCTTAGGTCAAAGGTCAAACCCAACCCTTTTCTTCTCACAGTAAAGTGCAATTAAACAAATGAACGCCTATCGCTTGTTTTCGCCAAGGCCAATAAAACGTAATAAACCCTTGTAGCTCAGCAGAAGCTGAAGGAGTATCTCTTTTTCTCTCCATCAATCCTTTCATCCCCTCCGCCCACTTCACAGAGCCAGTCAGTGGCGTGTCATGATGCAAGAGGTGTATGTGTTTAGGGGTTAACCTACACCACCGCAGCCTGCCGTGAGCGTCTTCATTGGGGTAGAGCTCAGAAACTGCTCCCATCTCCCACCCTGCCCTGGAGCTGAACAGAAAGACCCGCCACGGACTTAACACTACAACCCAATGTATCTGGAAATAGCAATCTTCAATCCACCAGAGTGTGAGAGCTGCATTTAGGCTTTTGGTGTGGGCTGTGTGAGCATGAGATCATGGAAACGTCACTGTCTGAACGAGTTTATTACTGTGTAATCTATAAGCAGATATATATTGGGATGTTTGTGTTAGATACGCTTCTGATTGTGGGCGGGTGATTCTGCAAAGAGACGGCAACAACAACAGTGAAGGTGTAAACGATCACAGCATTGTTCTCAAGCTCCTACTCCACCCACCAGGAAACATCCTGGAGTGAATGAAAGGCAAAACACTTCTATACGAGTATGCTGACATAGGGATACCTATGACACATATATGTGCACATACATTGAGAAACGAAATTCTGAAATTATGGAGAGAAAGAAGGGATTGGGGATGTTCCAAGACAGACTCAAATTTCTCCAATGGGTAACACAACTGAATGCCGTAACCTCTAGACACAGCTCTTTCAGAATATTTCACAAAATTACCTTTTTAATTTTAAACAGGGGGCGACACGGTGGCTGAGTGGTTACCACTGTCGCCTCACAGCAAGAAGGTCACTGGTTGCAGTCCCGGCTAAGTCAGTTGGCAGTTCTTTGTGGAGTTTGCATGTTCTCCCAGTGTTCGCGTGGATCTCCTCTGGGTGCTCCAGTTTCCCACAGTCCAAAGACATGCACTACAGGTAAATTGAATAAATTAAATTGGCCGTGGAGTGAATGTGTGATATTTCCCAGTACTGGGTTGCAGCTGGAAGGGCATCCGCTGTGTAAAACATATGCTGGATAAGTTGCCAGTTCATTCCACTGTGGTGACCCCTAATGAATAAAAAGACTAAGCCGAAGGAAAATGTATGAATTTTAAACAGTTTAAGCAGTTCTAAACAATAAACTAACTTGAAAAAATGCAACACGTGTCTATTGCTCAGGGTAAAAGTTTACTTGTGTTTTAAATATAAATGTACTATTTTTATGATATAAATTTCTTTGTTATGAGTTGACCAAACACACAACCAAAGTATTTACATCATACAATATGGCTTATTTTAATGGCCTTTAGTTATGTTCTTCTGTAGCTTTATTTGGTTTATTAAATAATAAATAAACAGAATACACTAGAACAAATATCATTTACAGTGAATTATAATAAAATATGTGTTATTGTCTTTTTAATGACACAATATATAAATCTAGCATGTCAAAATAAAAGTCACCAAATCAAGCAGGAAAGATACTTGTTCAACTTCAAACTTTTAATTTAGAGTTTAGTCATTTATGGCCATTTCAGGTTTGTTTTATAAAAATATAATAAACTATACAATTTTAAAATATCAATAATTTTTGCTTGGATTTATTTATTCATTCATTCATTCATTCGTTCATTTTCCTTCGGTTTAGTCCCTTTATTCATCAGGGGTTGCCACAGCAGATGTCTTTGGACTGCGGGAGAAACCGCAGCACCCAGAGAAAATGAACCCCAGCCGGGACTCGAACCAGCAACCTTCTTGCTGTGAGATGACAGTGCTAACCACTGAGCCACCGTGTCACCCTGGATTTATTTACTTCAGTTAAATTTTTTTTGTAAAGTTAGCACTTCAAAATAAACCTAAATATTTTCAATTAATTGCAATTTTTAAATTGTATATAAATATACACATTTTATCAAATTAAAATCGATTTAGCATACATACGACACTTCAGTAATCTGCTACATCCAAAATCTTGTAAATAATCCAAGTTTCATTAGACCTCAATATATCGTAAGGAGCCACAGGTATTAATTTTATCTTGCCTGTGTTTTTTCGACTCTTAAGTGCTGGTAGCCATGTATCACAAATTGTGCTAACTAGCCCATATAAGAGAATCCTTCTCTAAAGGGGTAAGAAACAGAAACTCAATTTGAACTACACCGAATAGCATTTGATTAAACATTCTTCATCACTTCAGAATATTAGCACTAGCGACACAAGTTCCATTAACATATGAATGCACGCAGGGTAACTGCCCTTTAGGGGCCAGCTAGGCTTACACTCAGGAATGCCGAACACCCTGGACTTAATCCACATGACCCAGAAAATGTGAAAGAACGCTTGTCGCATGAGGGTGGCTGAGGTCACCCTTGGCCTTTTCGGTGTAGATGAGACTTAAACAGATGCCCACGCTAGATTTGAAGAAATCCCATTCCAGAAAACCCACCGACACAATCCAGAAAGAAAAAAAAAATCCCCTGGAATTGCAATCAAGGCGAGCGAACTGAGAACGATTGTTTCTTAGCGTGGCGGCTGAAGCATCCCACAGACTCGTACACACACACACAATGCTTCATTGGCTAAAACAATGGCTGACAGAGGATACAATTATAGACTAGCAAGAGGAAATAGACTACGGTCACACTGAGAATAAATAAACAAACGGTTTGTGTGCTTACCTCGTCGAGAGGCTTACAAAGCAGCAGGGGTTCCTCATACTTCGTTCTGAAGTTGTTACTCTATTGTTCCAAAAGCAAACGCAGAGCTGTAAAGCTACCAAAGATATGCAGCCACCGATCATCTGGAGGAATTTAGTGAGCGTAACAAAACTGAAGAGCGTGTTATTGGAAGTATGCGCTCCAAGAGACACTCTAAATGTGATTAAGTTGTACCTGACACTCCAACCACACAAACACACTAGACATATGATGATATTCAATAATGATAATGACTAACCACAACAAGAACATTTGGCTGAAGACAAACACACACACAAAAACACAAATCTCTCTCACACACAAGCACACACACAGTCTAAACAGCCAGATGATAGTCAGTCATGCTCATACTCAATAGGCTGTTTTATCTCTGCATGTTATTCTAAACTATATGACTTTGAAAAATCTGTGACTATTTATATGCCTTTTGTTTGTTAAAACTGTACAGTCAGGTTCCATTTGTTAACATTGTTAAGTTGTCATTGGTTGATTTAACTAAAGTCCATGTAACGACAACTACAAAAGCATTTATTAATCTTAGCAAATGTTAGTTTCTTAGTTGATGCATAATAACTCATTATAATAAACTGTTGCAATCAATTTATTAAACAGATAAAATAACTAATAAAATTAAGTTGCATTTGTTATATTAACTTTCCCAGTTCTGGGTTGCGGTTGGAAGCGCATTTGCTGCAAAAAACATAAGCAAGAGTCGCTGGCGGTTCATTCTGCTGTGGTGACCCCTATTAAATCAGGGACTAAGTCGAAGGAAAATGAATGAATGATTAAATGTTGTATTAACATTAACATATAACTATTGTTGACGCATTAACTAATGTTTACTGACAAGATTTTATTGTAAGTTTTGTACTTTCTCATCCTTTATTGCAATTAATTTTGCTTTAAACATCTATTTACTCTGAACATGAAGTATTTATTTTGTTATTATAGCTGTATAAGTAACCTTTTTTGCCATGTTATCATTATCACGTATCAGTAATACCATACATCATGATAAAAGTTTCTGCAACTAATCACAACAAGAACATTTGATATCGGCTGAAGCCAAACACGCACACAAACACAACTCTCTCAAACACACGAGCACACACACAGTCTAAACAGCCAGATGATGGTCAGTCATGCTCATGTCTGCCCGTCTAATTGCTACCTACGGCAGCCCACTTCGTCGCATAAACTCTACAAGCATATAATTAAACCACATGGCAGCGACCTCAGAAACCAGCCTCACTTACACACACACACACACACACATACACACTTAGACATACACAAACACCCTTGCAGGTTCTTGTACAAATAGTCAAAGTCGTTGTACTGCACATGTGCACTTAGACATACACAAATACAGAGCGTGGGCACTGTGTTTTGACAGCGTCATTACTAGCGGTGAAGCTGAGGCAAGGCAGTCTGAGGCTTCATCTGAGACCCAGATGACTGTACTGTACAGCAGCGCTCATATGGAAATCATTCCAACTTCACACTGTAACCCTCCAGCCTTAATGCTGACTATTACAAAAAAATACAGCTCCCTCCGGAGCCGGAGAGACTCCTAACATCGCTTTCCAAAGACCTGCGGCAGCTTCTGATTCGGCGAAATGACTTCTGAAAGTCTGTTTTACGCTTTACTGACTCCAGCTTGATTTTAAGTTAATGGCAAAGTAGGTGTTTTTCTATCATCCGATATGTCACATCATTACGCAACACGCCAAAAAGACCTTTTCTTTTGTCATTCTCCGATATAAAGTTGCTGGAAAAAACCATGGGGGACTGATCTGCGGGTGTCTGCTATACGTCTTACTGAGTGTCGACTTTCTGTACAGTGCTAATCTTGCAGCTTTATGCTTCAGGGTAAGCAGTGAGCCCTAGGCTTTGAGGTTTGCTCAGTAATGTTGAGCTGTGGTGCTTTTCAGGTAAACAAAGTTCAAGCACAGCTCGTGTCACTTCACAAAACCTAGAAAACCATATAATATCTTGAAACTGGTGTTTCCCAGTACTGGCTGGAAGGGCATCCGCTGGGTAAAACATATGCTGGATAGATTGGTGGTTCATTCCGCTGTGGCGCCCCCTGATGAATAAAGGGACTAAGATGAAGGAAAATTAATGAATTAACTTTTTTTAACTGGATAACTTTAAATAAAATAAGAGGCAACACGGTGGCTCAGTGGTTAGCACTGTTGCCTCACAGTAAGAAGGCTGCTGGTTCGAGTGTGTGCTTTGCATGTAGGCATTTCTGTGGTGACTTAAGCTGTGTCTCATTTCAGAGGCTGCATCCGCCGAAGGACGCAGACTTCAAAGGTGAGTATAGATCTCGTCACCAGGCAACCGTAATAGCTGCCGTTAATAAGCAATAATAAAATTTGTATTGAAATTTTTTTTCAAAGTAATTTTAAAACTTCATTTAAGCACTCTGAAGGCATAACAAGGTTTACAAAAGCTAGAGATCTATGTCCTTTGATTAATACATGTACACATAAAAATGTATCGCTCTACAAAATCACTCTTTAGTAAGACATGTCATACTCTTTTTGTTTTTTAAAATATGCTTACATATCCAAGTAAAATAAACCTAATTCATACATTTAATCCAGAGTTTTCTTTTAAAAACTTCCTGCCATTATCAGTGCGCAATGAAACTTGGGACGTTCGAGGCTGAGGAGGATGCATCACTTGTGTCCTTCGTTACCTGGGAAACGAAGGATGCATTGAGGCTGCATTTGAAGGAGCTTTGGAATTTTTTTTTTTTAAATGAGAGCCTTCGTTGCGCCATAATGAGGCAGCGACTTCTGAATGTATCCTTTGGAAAATGCAGCCTCTGAAATGAGACACAGCTACTGTATACACTGTAAAAAAATCTTGCTGCCTTAATCTTTTTTAGTTTAATCAAAAGCAGGTTACTTGGTTCAAACTGAAAGAAAATATTTTGATTTTGATTTTTTAAATATTTTTTGAGCTTATTATAAGTTACTTTGTAAGTACGTTTGTACAACTTTAAAAAAACATAGTTGAAATGTGATTCAGTAAAAACACCTTGCATAACTTATGAAATTAAGTTAGAACATGATTAACTTAGTTTAATAAGTTACAATAACCTAAAACATATGCTGCAGGACTAATTGATCATATAATTTTTTACAGTGTAGTGGTTTGTAGACAGTCTAAATCTAAAATGACAATTAATCAGTATTTTAAACCTGGGATCCAAAAAAAAAAGATAACTTTCAATATTATTAAATGACTATAGATATGCCTGATAAGAATTTTTAGGCTGTTAGACTGAATGAGATATTCTGTCAATTATGTCAAATTAGTTTTTTCACACATAATGTATACATGCACATGTAACTAAATTATCATTACAAATGTGTTGTAATTCTGTCCATGTAAACCAGAGCTGCTAAATACAGAAACACACGTGAACAATATAAACAGGAAGTGAAAGCATGACAGCAACAGGTAATGGAGCATTAATGTGAGAGGACTTCAGTGTGTCTGACTGACAGTCTCTCCTGAACAGCATGTGGCAGCTTCAGCAAGTATGCACCCTCTCAGTGAGCCAAAGAGGGAGGCTTTGGAGCTCAGGGAAACCATGTAAAAAAAAAAAAAAAAAGAAAGAAAGAAAACTTGGGGGGATTGCATTTCACAGCCCAGCTGGCCACACCTAGGGCAAAGAGTCGAAGCCAGGGAGGCAAACAAGCCAAGACTACCTTTTCCCTTTCCCTCCCTTTCCTGAGTTTTGCCCCTGCATACACACTGGCCCAAAATTATACCAGATGTCACTTCAAGAGCCTTGGTCTGCGATGAAGAATTTGAGAAATTCTGGAAAATATTTTTAGAGGTGGAGCAGACCTTCTCAGCTTTAGAGGTGGAGGTTAATGCAGTCAGACCTAAATGAGAGAGACTCCCAAAGGGTTTCTCTGGCACTCCATAACTCCAGCATCGCCCCGCTGGAATGCCACGGATAAAGGAGAAGTTAAAAACGGCCAGAAATCACGAGACCGAGACCTTTTCCTTCACTTTGAAGATGGTCCCGCTAGTTTAAATGGCTAAGTCTGACGGCCAAGTGGTTCACGTGTTGCTTTAATTCAGGGTGAGCGTCAACAGTGCTGATATCTTGTAGGGTTTCGGTTGAGTTCTCATTTCCATTCTAACAAGTAAACAAGAAAAGGCTTTTACAATCGATGCCTCCCACGAGAGGAACCAGGAAGCAGCTTGGACAAACTTTTCAGAGCGGCAAACGGGATTGAATGTCGCTGGTGAGTCAAGTGTGCTTCGCATCTGTGGGATATATGAACAATGAACACTTCAACAAGAAAGCATGTTAAAATTAATCTAACCAAGTCATTTTTCACTATTTTTTAAACTCTTTTTGTACCTTTATTATATATTTTTATTAGAATTTTATTAACAATATTTTTAAGTTACATATTATACTTCATTATATTTGTATAATACTTTTTAATAATATATTTGCATAATTACAATTATTTTATATGATAATTTATTAATAGTAGTAGTAATAATAATAAATAACTAAATAATAGTAATAATAATAATAATAATAATAATAATAATAATAATAATAATAATATTAATAATAATAATAATAATAATAATAATAGGTGATAACAGAATTTTTTTATCATTTGTATACACAATTGGAAAATTATTTATTTATTTTTTTATATATTGTATAATTGATAAACAATATTAACAACAACACATTACTGTAATTATTATTATTATTAAATATAATATTATACATTAAATAAAAAGCTAAATATATAGTATATTAACAAAGCATATATTTATATTCATTTATTTAATGTACTTAAATATTTATTATTTACTTTATTTATTTATTGGTAACAGTAACAAACATGCAATATTTATATTTTATCTCTTGATTAAGGTTTAATTAAACCTGAATTCAATAATAATAATAATAATAATAATAATAATAATAATAATAATAATAGACAAAAAAAATAAACTATTGCTTTTTAGGCATACAAGCAAACTATTAACATCTCTAATGGTAAATTAATTATGAATGAGATGAGATGAGTCTGGCTGGGTATTTGTGTCTGTATGTAAACTATGTGAGCCATCAGTGGCATGTGCGACCCGCCACCCCAGACACCCTCAGGGGGGGAGTGACAGTCAGAGACACGCCTCCTCCATGTTACTATAACTACTGTATGCTAATGAACCGAGCTGCTTCATCTCAACAGGAGGTCGTGCTAAACACACTACAATCCGTCTGGCTGCTTACATAGGCTTCATTAACATTCATAATGCATCAGACGCACTCTGGATACAATGGCCACAGTGATAAACTAAACTACTAATGAGAAGAAACAAAAGCAGCGCCAGGCTCAGTGTGGATGTGCTGCATGGGTAAACAGCAGTCGATTCAAAGGCAATAAAACTTACGAGCGAGAGCCGGGGCAGTTACTTTATCAGCGCTGTATCTTCTCAGGGAGAAATCCGGGGAGAGGGAAAGACGGTGATAGTGTGCTAATCTACAGATCTTCACAACAGATGGAGTGCCTGATCACTGGATGGGCCACAGCTTCAGCGCTAACAAAGCCCATTCACTGAGAGACATTCTTCAGCCGTCCTTTTCAAATGCCCCTCCAAACGAGTCTCCTCTCTTTCACAAAGCCGCCCCAAACAGGCCAAGCCCACTGTCTTAAACATGACAAAGAGCATGTTTGTTTATTTCTTGCTTTTGAAGCACATAACTTGCTGAATCTCACAAGTAACTTTTGCTAAACTCTCAAAGAGGGAGTTCCAGCATTTTTGCATCAATGCCACAAAGCTATATTTGGTTCATTATAAACTTGGTTCTAGGAACTGAAAAATAAAAGTAAACATGAAACATCTCAGATTTGAAGGAAAGATAAACGTTTTTTCACCGAACCATAAATGGCGATTATTAATCTTTATTTTACTTTAACTAAGAGTTTCAAGTTGGGGTTTTTGTAGCAATGCTACTGACTCCTTGGAACATGCCAGTTGAACCTCTTTGGTTTGACACTTTTGGTAACTTTTGAACTTTTGGCAAGTTATTTTTTCTCATAGGCAAATAAATCTGAAGTCCTAAAACAATCACAGAAAAGAGCTTACTTCTGCAATTTCACAATAAAGTCAATAGAAGAAGAATTTCAGTGATCATAAAAACATGCATTTTTTTTTCTTAGTGCGAATAAATTTTAAAGTTTTAAAAATCTAAAAAACGTCATTTTTTATTTTGCAATGTAAAGATTCCCTGAATGTTGAAGATTTATCTTGATACTATCAGTAATGACACTACTTATTGCCACCTTGAACATATACATTCTTAAAAATGGTTATTGGTTAAAAATGATTATTATAACCTCAAAAGGTTCTGTGACATAAAGGACTTCAGATTATTCAAATGTACTTCACACTAAGTATGAAATTGCTTGAAATGTTAAAGGTTCTTTAGTCAACCATCAATGCCAATAAAGAGCCTTTTATTCTAATCCACATTCTTTAACATAAAGGTCCCAAAAGTGGACTTAAGTGCCCCAATCCACCTATCAGAAAACATTTTAAAACACAAAAACTATATTGCCTAGTTTATAGAATATTCTAATGAACTGTTTCAATGAACTAGTGCTGTAGAACAGTTAACTGTGACTAATTGTGTACAAAATAAAAGTTTTTTTTATTTACATGTGTGTGTATTGTTTTATTATTATGTTTAAATAAATTTACACACATACATGAATATTAGTTAAAATATTTACATAATAATATTTTAAATCAATTTCTTTTTATTTTTTAATTTATAAAAATATTTTTATAAAATATTTGAAAACATTTTCAAATACAGGTAAATACACATACATGGATGATAGTATTTATTTACGTATAAATAATAAATATAAACACAAATTATGTAAATGCAAATTTTTTATTTGTTTGCGATTAGTCATTTACATTACATTTAGTCATTTAGCAGAGGCTTTTGTCTAAAACGCCTTACAACTGAGGAGGTATTTGGCAATTTATCAAGATGAGGCAATCACACAAGTGTTTATTATACAAAAGGAACTGTTAGCGCTCAAAGAACTAAGTGCTAGAATTAGGAGGGGGGATTTATTTATTGTATTTTTTTCTAGAGAGAAGAGCTTCTACAGGTGGTTTGTCAAGCCCACTCACCTGAGTGAAGCTCACTTCATAAATGCACGTCTTTTTCACAATTCATCATTCAACAGCACTAGAACCACCATATAAACAGTCCTAAAAGAACCATTTTTACTCACTGCAAATATGATCTATCTAATCTTAAAGTTCTATCAATCTTTTCTGAATTTGTTCTTTTCAGAAGCATCAACACCCTCAAAATAGAACCAGAGTGTGGTGAATGAGTTACATATGGAGTTATGCATCTATATAAGCCACACATGAGAGCATGTCTCATTTTTGATGTGTTTAAAAGAGCCACACCACAAATAGGAAGAGCTGGGTGTTCGTTTTCATTAACAAAACAGCGACGAAAGGAAGTTATTAGTCACCAAACTCGCTTGTAAACTTCTAATTTAGGAGCACCGCTCAAAGCGACACCCTCAACCACTCTGGCATCAGCGATATATATCCCTCCTCCACCTGCTCCAACGTGTCACCTCTTTTCAATGCACGACCCGTTTTTTTAGATGGCGTGGAAAGTTCACAGACATTTTAAAACCACGGGCTTTAATTGCTTACAAAAGCCTTGCCCTGCTTCTCTGAACCAACATGTTTAAGCCATTCTACTCCGCATTCCTGGGAACAAAAGCAGCGGGACTCGTTCTGCCCCTAAAAAGCGGGAGAGAAAGTTGATATGATGCCGTGGCTGGAGTTAAACGAGGCATATGCCAGCTGGCGGGGGGCTGGAGGGTCTCTTCTAGAAGAATGTGTAAAGATGAGGGCTGAAGTTGGTTAATCCTCGCATTCTGAAGGAGGAGGGATCGAGCTGACAGGCTTTGAGGAAAGATGAGAAGCCGACGCTGTGATGGTTTCCAGGCATCTGAACCGAACTCTACAACAGACTGAATGCAGACTTGCTGTAGATGTATTACGAGTTATCTAGGGTTAAGTGTATCGCTCAGGGGTACTACAGTGTTTGCCAACTGTGGATCTGAAGTTTTGAACTAACAACCTTTAGGTTAGCAAGCTGACATGTTTAAGGTGAAACCAACAGTTTTATCAAGCTCCCAATGTCACGCTGAGCTGGTGAAAGCTGTGAATGACAGCAAATCAAAACCTTGCGCTTTCCTTTTAACTCTATAAAAAAAAAACTTTTTTAGATCAATGTTTGTTTTGTTGTTGATTTTTGTTTGTTTACCATATGTGACCCTGGACACACAATCATTAGATCTGTCTTCCACACAATCTATTCATGCTGTCGCAACACAAATCGTTTAAGTTAACGTAACAAATTTAAGTGCATTGAACATTAAAGAAAATTAAGTTATCCCCGAAAAATCTTAAGAATTGTGTTTACCTCATTTTAAATAAGTAGTTTGAATAAGCAGCAAAATATTTTTTTTCATTGCAGCACATGTACATGCAGTATATTATTGACAAAAGCCAAAATTGCATTGCATGGGTCAAAATTATAGTTTTTTTTCTGTTATGCTAAAAAGATCTTAATCAAGCTAATCGTTATGATCTTAATCATTCTGCTTAATCAAGGTGTTTTGCCATTTTGCTACTGTAAATATATTAAAACAGTTGTGATTAGTAGAATGCATTGCGAAGTGCACCATTGGACAAATTTGAAGGCGATTTTCTCAATATTTGGATTCCATATTTTCAAACATTTGATTCTTGGCCAAATTTCACTTTCAGGTGATGTATATAAATATCAACTTCAGAAAATTGACATTTATGACTGGTGTTGTAGTCCAGGGTTACATGGTTTGGTTAAGTTTTTTTATACAAGAAGTAGACATTTTGGAGGGTTAAATATACTGCAATATCAATCTCATCCAGAAGGTGCGTAATTCTTATTAAGTATGAATGCAGATTATGGCATGTCAGCCAGTATATTTTGAATATTCTAATAATTTGGAAGTCCCATTTGTGCATTAAATACGATACAGCCGTCTTTATAGGGTTAATAGGAAAGCAAACACAAATGCCTGCGAGCGATTTACAGATATCGCTGTATATCCTCTGTAATGCAAGTGTGTCACGGTCAATTGACTGTCCTGAACTTCAAATCTAAACAAACTCTGTCATAATAAACTCTTCAGATCGGCCGAATCCATTACACATGGTCCTGATGGTCTGCCTAAAAAAGTTGCATCACTTTCCCAACTATAAAAGGCTGTCAACATAAAGTCATGTTTACCGAATGAATTTTGACTACAGATCATGATACTGTTACATGTAAGTGATCGGTTAACCATAATAAGCACGTTCATACACCACTTCAAAAGATGTCAATAGGGTATAACTCCCTCCTTCAGCTGATGAATGAGGGAGATTTCAAAAAAATTATCCAAATATGGTTTCTGACAACCAACTGAGAAAGAGGAAAGAAAATATAACCTAAGTGGTTTACAACAGTGCCAACTCTGACCATCCTCCTGCCTGTGATAAGAGCATTTAACGGTTATTCTTCTGTTGACTCAGATAACAATGCAAAAAGAGTCACAATTTGCATCGTTATCTAAATAAAACAGTTGTTCATTTAATTCAGAGTATCACACTTGGTGCCGCATCAGGCTTTTATGGAACATCCAATATGATATCAGTTTTAAACTGAGCAAAAACATCCAATTTGGTAAAATGAGATTCTTCCACTAAGATTAACATTGCATAAAAAGTCACACTTTGCATTAATATTTAATAAGCAAACGTTCATTTAATTCAGAATGTAATTTTTGGTGCATCAGGCATCTGCATCCAGTATGAACTCACAAACTGAAAACAAAACATGCAATGTGATGCAGCTGCTTATATTTATATGGCCAAAATGTAAGATGAATCTGTTGGTATTAGAAATTAGATTTTATTCTTCTACTAAGATAAAAGTGCAAAAAAGTACAAAAAAGTGCACAATTTGCATCTCCATCTGAATCAGCTAAAGTTCATTCGATTGGGCTTTCATATGTGTTCATAGATAAACTGCTAAACCAGTTCACCTTCAAATGTCAACCTTCACTCAATGCAAGATACTGAAATGTCTTACACATTAGACAAATTAACTCTTTTTCTGCAACTTGACACTTTGATAATTTACTAATGTATGTTTTTTTCATATATAGATATACATCTACATATTTGGATCTCGGTGCACTTGATTAAGTTTAAAGCACTGTATATTACTAAAGTATGTTCAATACTATAAATGGTACAAATAAAGTACTTTTACATAAGTAAACGCTTACTTGCAAAACTTGTGTTTCTAAATGCGCATAATATTATGCATTAATTTAAGACAGACTGCGTGGTTTTCCCAATTGTAAACTTTGCGCGCGTGTGTGGGACACTCACCCAGGACAAGGCAGAAGATGTCTAGTGCTATTAAAAGTTTCCTCTTGCTGTTGTTTACGCCGTTGTTATTTAACGTGGACGTTCCTCCGTTTCTTGTTTCGGGTGCCATCGCCTTCTCATACATATAGTTTTGCATTTGTTAGAGTTCCTCCTGATGTCTTTCTCCTAAAAAAATCCCCGATATTTTGTTTTTGTTGCACAGTGGTCTTGTCACCAAAGGACGTGTCGTGTATATAGTTTGAAGAAGTTCAAGTCCCGACAAAACAAGTGGGAAGACGTCCTGGAAAGTTACTAATGAAAACACTGAGATGTCCGTGCAATCAAGTCCATTCAACTTATGTCGTCCGGGTAAAGCGCGCGGTGTTTTTTGAGAACTCTTCTTCTTCGTTTTCTCTGAATGATGCGGCGGTCAGTGAGTTGTGGTTTAGTTCTACGCTACTTGAAGGTCTGAGTTGAGAGCGGCGTTTTAAAACAAGGAGATCAACTCCTGTTTATGAATACTCCTTCGGTCTCCACCTCCTTCCCTTCAGCGAGTGTCAGCCCCCTTCCCCACTTCTGCTTACGTTATCCCGAATGAGAGAGTGTTCTGAATGAAGTGGAGAAGAGCGCTGAAGTAAACGCGGGCTCGAGTCGCACTCGCAGACACGGGCTAACTCTAGCGGACACCGCTGGAAACACACTCTAACCAGAACTTCAGGGAAGTACAGGGTTAGATGGAAAAGATAGGATGTGGGTTTAATAAAAATTAAACAATTATATATATAAAACAACAACAGTCAACACTATTTATGACTAAAGACAATATTTTTAATATGTGATTTAAAAAATAAAAATAAAAATAAATAATGATGACAATAATAATAATAATAATAATAATAATAATAATAATAATAATAATAATAATAATAATAATCATAGTAATAATATTATTATTATTCATTCATTCATTTCTTTTCGGCTTAGTCCCTTTATTAATCCGGGGTCGCCACAGCGGAATGAACCGCCAACTTATCCGGCATTTGTTTTACGCAGCGGATGCCCTTCCAGCCACAACCCATCTCTGGGAAACTATTATTATTATTATTATTATTGTTTTTATTATTATTATTATTATTATTATTATTATTACTATATATTAATAAAACATATTGTTGTTGTTGTTGTTGTGTACAACCTTGTTCTTGACATTTTATGATTTATCTAAAAAAGTTATTCGGGAATAATAATAATAATAATAATAATAATAATAATAATAATAATAATAATAGATAACTATACTACATCCATCTACCAGATGGAATTTCATGAAATGATGAACTGTTTATACCTATACGTATGCAGTATACATCATTTGTAAGATTGCAAAGTGTCTGCTAACTGAATGAACGTAAAGTCAATTAAATGTAATTAAAAAAAACAGCACAATGCTAGTCAAGAACGTGTGTTTAAAATTGTAACTTAATTGTAGAAGTTCAGCTTTTTTGTAGGACAATGATCCACCCAGAACGATTCAATTACCATTTGACTAGCCACAGAACAAAGAGGCAAATGCCAAACAGTGCCTCTGTCAAAGATGTGAAAACAATACAATACAGGTATAAGACAACAACTGTGGTGCACAAGAATCAGTTTAAAACCCTAAAAAAATGTCCTTTGCGACACTGAATTTGTATCAGCCAAAACATTACTGAATATATCAGTCAAGTCTTGGTCTGAAAAAAGATGACGATGAATTAGAACTGTTGGCCTGCAACTCAGCACTGATGAAACATTGCCATCTAGTGCTTAAATGATAGTACTACACAGTGCTCAGCATGAATGCGTACCCCTCATTTTGAAAATGAATATTTTTAACAATATCTCATTGAATATGGTTAATATAATTGGGTACATTTAAAGAAACATATTTATTAAACACACACACACATATATATATTAGAATAACATTTTAGTCACCGAGCATCTTTAAAAATATAAATATAATACAAAAAATACAAAGCAAAATACAGAAAAAAAGCCCTAAATTATATATATTTTTACTTCTTTTGATTTTTCCTCTTACAAGGAAATATGTATATGAATATTTTTCTATTTTTCCCTAGCAAATACATTTGGGTGTACAAATATTTGGACCGTTTACGGTCACCTCTCGGATTATTATTAATAATAATAATAATAATAATAATAATAATAATAATAATAT
>CAIGQQ010000480.1:483307-494612 GCA_903798035.1 Danio albolineatus
ATATTATATTATATTATATTATATTATATTATATTATATTATATTATATTATATTATAGCAAAACTTCTTACTGTTGAGTTGTTTCTGTATGCTTAAAGCATTAGTATTAAAGCCGCTGTGTTTGGTGTTTTGCAGGTATCAGGTGATCAGCACTCCCACAGACTTCTTCATGGTCATGGAGTATGTGTCCGGAGGCGAACTCTTTGATTATATTTGCAAGCATGGGAGGGTAAGAATCGTCTTTTAAGATCCTGCCAGTACTCACAATCATATAAAAGCCATCGACTTTCTCATGCTGTACCTGCTTTGTCTCTATAAAACAACCAAATCTCATAATCAATGCAATATTCAACGTATTCAAGAAGAGTAGCATGACTTTTGCATTAAAGTGTTAGTCTTCTAATAGCTTTATGAGCCTCAGGACTTGTTTCTGTGGCTCTGGTCTGGATTTGAGCTTGAAATTAACCGTTTCCAAACTGTAGCGATCCAGCGAAGTGTTCAATGGGAAGGGTCAGGGTCTGTCTTTGTGCTAATCTGGGCTGCTCACAATAGAGCTGGCAGACGGTTCATGTTGCAGAATGTGTTTAGTTCGAATGCACAAACACACAGCTGACTGCGGTGGCGTTCGATCACAGGCTCTCTATTTTTAGCATCTTTAATTCATCTGCAACTTTTTGAATCATGTAATTGTGGGAACCAGAATAAACTGAGGTACTTTTCTGACTAATGTCAAAAATCTGTAAATGTTATTATTGATATTTATATTTTTCCCAGTACTGGGTTGCAGCTGGAAGGGCATCCGCTGTGTAAAACATATGCATGATAAGTTGCTGGTTTATTTCGCTGTGCCGAAGGGACTAAGCTTAAGGAAAATGAATGAATGAATTATATTATTATATATTTACCTTTGAACATCATTATATTTATTGAAGGTATTTGTAAACATGATTATACATTTATACAATCATTTATAAATAACACAATGCTGTAAAAAGGTATAAATGTTATTTCAGAGAGATATAGTTAGAAATATAATTAGGGCTGCACGATATTGGAAAAAAAATGACATTGCAATTTTTGTTCTGCGATCTTTATTGCGATATAAATATAATTTCACAAGATTACTATTTGGAAAGAATTAGAGGGTAAAAAATATTATATATTATATATAGATTTTCTTTTCGGCTTAGTCCCTTTATTAATCTGGGGTTGCCACAGCGGCATGAACCACCAACTTATCCAGCATATGTTTTACGCAGTGGATGCCCTTTCAGTTGCAACCCATCACTGGGAAACATCCATACACACTCATCCACACACATACACTATGGACAATTTAGCTTACCCAATTTATCTATACCACGTTTCTTTGGACTTGTGGGGGAAACCGGAGCACCCGGAGGAAACCCACGCGAACATGGGGAGAACATGCAAACTCCACACAGAAATGCCAACTGACCCAGACGAGACTCGAACCAGTGACCCTCTACTCACTATGCCACTGTGACGCCCCCTCTATTTACCAACATGGTTTAATTATCTTCCTTAAAATAACATTTCTTTAAAAGTTCTCCATGTATTTATAGATACCTGGTGAGGACACTGACCTGGAAACACTGTTGTACATACATTTAGTTGTTTTTGAACCTTGAAAAAACTGAATGTCTATAACTAGAGTTTGCTTGTTCTTACACATTCTTAAAAAATATATATATGTAAATACATTTTCATTTTAATGCGGCAAGTTAAAATCTTTTCTACTGGCTATCAGAAAAAAAGCCCTTGCTCTGTATAGGTCTAAACTTTAATTGATAAGGGTCTAAAAAGGTCTTAAGTTTGAATTGGTGAAACCTACAGAAACCCTGTCATATTTCACACGCTCTTATCATAGGGCTCAGCAATAATACTTGTTAATGTATAATAAAGAGAATCTGTCATGTGTCTGTGATGTTCAGGTGGAAGACGCCGAGGCCAGGCGTCTGTTCCAGCAGATCATCTCAGCTGTGGATTACTGCCACAGACACATGGTGGTGCACAGAGACCTCAAGCCAGAGAATGTGCTGCTGGATGGCAACATGAATGCCAAGATTGCTGACTTTGGTACACACACACACACACACACACACACGCACACACACACACACACACACACACACACCCACACAAACTTGTACAGCTGTCTTTATAGGGATTTCATTTAGACGTAATGATTTTTATACTAAACAGACTTCTTCATGCTGTATATTCTATCCCCCTACTCCAACAGACCCCTTAAATCAACCCTTACAGGTAACAATTAGCATTTTTTCATTTTTAAAATACATCATTTTCTGTCATTCAGAAGCTATTTTCCTAATGACCAAAGAATGTCCCATAAGGTCAAAATTTTAAATAATTGCAACTCAACCATAAGGAATACAATGTACACACATAATCCACACGGCCACAGTAATGTTGTGCAGATGGTGAGGGACTGTTGCCAAGCAACCGGCTGCAGTTTTGCTCCACGTCCACTCATTTACTTTGTATGAGGCTGGGTGTTTGATTATACACAGACAAGAGCCAAAGAGAAATATACTGTTCTTAAACCTGTTCTGTGTGCAGTCCAGTAGGAGAACACTAGCAAAATGCATCTATATTTACATAGTTTAAAAGGTATTTTTACGTCTTATTTAGCTTATTTGCATTACCTTTTATTATGTGTATTACTTTGTATTGATTATTTCAAATAGTTCTTGTGAACATTTATTTATATTAAAATAGAATTATTTGTATAAAAAGTTCTTTAGGGTTACACTTATTTACAGTTAAGGTTATTTAAAATATGTTGTCAGAACTTTATAGAATAAAATAAAATCAGTAATTTACTCAAACCCCTACCTCAGTGGTTCTCAAACTTTTTTCACCAGGTACCACCTCGGAAAAAAATTGTCTCTCCAAGTACCACCATATGACCGTTAATGAAATACAGTAGCGTAGTAGGCATAATTAAGCAGCTACAGCACTGTACAGTTCAAAAACGAGGCAGATAGTTTAAAATACATATTTACATATTAAAAATATGTATTATTGTCAGGCACTTTAAACATTATAAATAGTTTAAACATTAACTGTGCTTGCAGACAATTTTTTTTTACAGTTTAAATTAAAATGTGCTTTTAGAAGTTAGTTTAAAAAGGCACTATTCTTAAAGTAAAAAAAAGAAAACTGCTGCAGGAGCCTATTCATCTAAACCTGGAAATGTTGCTTGGACCAGATGAATAATGGCTGTCACATAAATATATATACACATTTTTAATACATTTTGAGATATATATTGTATGTACAGATGACATATTTGTATATCTTTGATATCTAAACATGAACTTGTATTTTGATATGATTTGGAATTACATATTTAAATTAGAAATTAGATCTGCTTACTGCTCGTCATTTACAGTAGGTCTGTGTGTGTCAGAAAAGCGAGTGATTAAATGCATATATACAGTGTTTGACCAATTCATACGTGCAGTATTTCCGTGATTTGGTGCGAATGAGATCACATGAGATTCGCGTTAACCGCACACTGACCACTGTTTACATGCAGACTCGGGTCCAGTTCGCAGTCCCTCCGTCTGTGTACGCAGAGAGTAACTTAAATTATATTCTACCTCTAAGCTTCAAGTATGGAAAAGTTACTTGAGTCTGTTCTGTGTCTCGCACGATTTGAATCACATCCAAATTATTTTGCTTAAATCTGAGGTAACAAACTAAACCGAAAGCCACGCTGCTTTACAAACAAATAACATTAGCTATATATCGAAAGCACGCATTATTTTACACAAACTACGAGCACTCATTTAAACACGTTCGTAATAATTATTTTACCAATGATGCAGCATGGGGAACTTCCTGAATTTTGCAGGACTAGTCTCAGAAGGGCTTCTCTGGCGCGTGTGTGTCTGCTCCGCACCGCACACACTGGAAACGCCGCGCGCCTCATCCTCAGCGCCAAACAGATTTTTTAACATCTGATGACGCGATGCACTAAAGTAAACATTTTGGCACAACGGTGTAATCATACGCTTCAGGAAACAGCCAATGCTATCTGATGTGCGTGTTATCGGACGCGTCAAAGGGTTAAAAAAAAAAGTGTTCATTTTAATATTTTATTATTCAGCTACTCTTCCGCGTACCACTACAGGAAAGCCTGCGTACCACAAGTGGTACGCATACCAGTTTGAGAACCACTGCCCTACCTAATAAAGTGGTCTCTTAATTTCCCCTCTGTATCTGTATATATAACTAGTATTTTGATTTTTTTTTTTTTTTAAATTGTACACTGTGGTCATAAAGGGATGGACATGGTCAGCAACAATTTTCAGGTAGGCTGTGGCATTGACAAGATGCTTAATTGGTACTAATGGGCCCAAAATGTGGCAAGAAAATATCCCCCACACTATTACACCACCACCAGCCCTGAACAAGGCAGGATGGATCCATGCTTTCATGTTGTTGATGCCAAATTCTGACCCTACCATCCGAATGTCGCAGCAGAAATCGAGACTTATCAGCCCAGGCAACGTTTTTCCAATCTTTTACTGTCCAATTTTGATGAGCCTGGAGTGGTACCCGGTGTAGTCTTCTACTGCTGTAGCCCATCCGCCTCAAGATTTAACGTGTTGTGCATTCAGAGATGCTCTTCTGCATACCTCAATTGTGAGAAGTGGTTATTTGAGTTTTTGTCTGGCCATTCTTCTCTGGCATCAACAAAGCATTTGCGCCCACTGAACTCCCACTCACTAGATATTTTCTCTTTTTCTGACCATTCTCTGTAAACCCTAGAAATGGGTGTGCATGTAAATTCCAGTACTTCAGCAGTTTCTGAAATACTCAGATGAGCTCATCTGGCACCAACAACCATGCCATGTTCAAAGCCACTTAAAATCACCTTTCTACCCTATTCTGATGCTCAGTTTGAACTGCAGCAGATTGTCTTGACCATGTCTACATGCCTAAATCCATTGAGTTGCTGCCATGTGTTTGACTGATTAGAAATTTGCATTAACGAGTACATGGATGCATATATGTATGTGTGTGTGTGTGTGTGTGTATGTGTATTTTTTATTCTATATACCACTATATTTTAATTTTCCACCGTACAAATTCTGTTTTATATTTTTGGCCAGTCAAATAGTGAGTGTTAAGTATAGCTGTGTACGACAGGTCTGTCAAACATGATGTCAGATGGAGAGTTCCTGAGGACGAGCTGTGGATCACCAAACTACGCTGCACCAGAGGTCATATCTGGAAGGTGAGAGGTCATTAAAATCAACTTTTTTTGACAATCACATCATGCCTGATGTATGCAATTTTGGACTTGGACAATGACACGTGTCATTCCAGTAGTTGACGGCAGTCCAACAAAGCATGCTGTCTTATTGTATGGACTCCATGCACATTAATATTATATCAGGCTTGCATCCATTTTTTATGTAGGACCAATCTCAGGTCTCAGTCAGACTCAATGTGTGCTGTGTTTCAGGCTGTATGCGGGTCCAGAGGTGGACATCTGGAGCTGTGGTGTTATTCTCTATGCACTGCTTTGCGGGACACTGCCGTTTGATGACGAACACGTGCCCACACTCTTCAAAAAGATCCGTGGAGGGGTTTTCTACATTCCAGAATACCTCAACCGATCTGTGGCCAGTCTGCTGATGCTCATGCTGCAGGTGGACCCGCTGAAGAGAGCTACTATTAAAGACATCAGGTTCATACTGGGCAGCACACTTCAAAACTTACACTGTTAGTGTAAACAGAATGATATACAATCACTGGCTGTTCTGTTAAGTAAAACAAAAATATGGTGCATGATTTAAGTTTGACACCCAGTGGTTGAGCTAGGTATTGCAATCTCGGTTCAAAACACACGCAAGCTCAGGTTGCCAGATTGACTACACCAAAAGCAGTGTGCCTGACTGTCGAGCCTAAAGGCTGATTTAAGGCTGATCTAAATTGTGTTCTGAATCAAAGCAATGGCACGCAATAGAAGGAATATTTTTCAGATTAAAAGGAGTTTTTGTTCTAACCAACACCTTGAATTAAAATATTAAAAACGGCTTCTATTTTTTGCAACTGAACAGAAAACTGACAATGATCACCTCTGCTACACCTCATGTGCTTTATTCGGTGTTAAATGCGAATAATGTGAGTTTGAATGGCATTTTACATCAGATTTATTTCCATACTACTGAAAACAACAGCAGATAGTTCACCGTAGATCTTGAAAAAAAAAAAAAAACAGTTTGAAACTGAACTCAAGAACTGTGACTCAGTGCAAGCCAACACATATTAGTGATTTAGTCTACATGTCATCTACATTTAATAATGTTAAAGTGGTTTAATATGTATTAATTAGATATGAACCTTAACATATTGTTGAAATGCAGTAAGTGCACTATTTCTGTGCTTCTGATTGGCTGTATTTAAATTTCTGTTGTGTTCGTCTGGTGCAAACAGCCAAAATGCTTATCACTGCAAATCTCGTCACGTAGCATGTTGTTAGGTCACGGGGTTACCATTTAACGTGCTTACCTAATGTTTCTGTTCGCAATATTTATGTAATTTGTTAATTTAAAAAACACCTCATGTGGAACTCTGAATCTGCATCACAGTTTGGAGTTTGCTACTGTCCACCGGCGGTCGAATTTCGGTCGCGGACGCACACTTTGAGAGCCTTCCTGACTGAATGAATGAAATACGTGGTTTTCCACTAAGGCGACTTGGGGTGCTGAAATATAATTGTCTAAACTGGCATTGGGCAGGTTAAATGACCAAAACAAAGACAGCCGTTCTGGCACTTAACTCACATTTTCAAATCAGAAAATCTGACTGCAGCATTGTTTTTTTTAGATAAACAACTATGTTCACTGCAAACATATTATGGCAATTTTATGACATATTATACCCAGGCCAGCTAACAGGGAATGTTTTCAGAACATTCCTTAAAAGAACATTGTAACGTTGATTTAAAAATGTCAATGGAACAATGTGTTGTTGAACAAAGGTCTTTAGGACGTCAGTTGTTTTTGATGAATGTTTTTATAATGTTGAAAGAAAAACATTTTTAGAACATTAATATAATGATGAAATGCTCTAATAACTTTTTAAATAACATTCTGAGAACAGTAACATAATATGAGACTGAAATTCTATTAAAAATATTATTGTAAACAAAAAAAAATTGTTAACACCATCTTAAAACTTGTTTGTCAGTAAAAAATGTTTGTCAGAACATTTAAAAAATAAAATTATGCAACTTAACGCGAATCAAAGACTATAGAATACACAAGACGTTTTAGAATCGTTTAGACATTTAAAGACACAGCTGTTGTTTATTTTCATTGGTGATTCCTAATACGAAAATTTTATCATAAGCTTGGCAAGAAATTTTGGAAGATTTGATGTTTCCCCATTCAGATAGAATGCCCGAGCATACTGCCTGAGAGGCATTTCAAAGATGGCCGTCGAGTGAAAAGACTTGCCTTAAAGGGACTTTGTGTAAATGTTAAGGGAACAGTTTTACAACCTAAAATTGTTAGCTAGGTACATGCAGGCCAGTATTCTGTATCGGGGAAAAAAACAACAACACACACACAAACTGACAAGATCACTGCTTTCACAAAAATCACATTTATGTAGTTAATTCAGTCATTCATTCACAGCGGAGTGAACCATCAACTTATCCAGCACATGTTTTACGCAGCGGATGCCCTTCTAGCCGCAACCCAACATTGGGACCCATACACTATTGCATTCAAACACATACACTATACGACCAATTTTAGCTTATTCAGTTAACCTATACCGCATATCTTTGGACTAGAGGAAATCCACACGAACACGGGGAGAACATGCAAACTCCACAGAGAAATGCCAACTGACCAAGCTGTGGCTCGAACCAGCAACCTTATTGCTGTGAGGCGATCGTCCTACCCACTGCACCACCTATGTAGTTTATACAAAGACAGTAATAATAGCTTTGTTTTTAAAAACTTCAAACACATTTTGAACAGTGTGCTTATTCAGTCCTCCAAATGCATACAACGATGTAGCGATTGTAGATTAATACTGACATATCCTCTAATTTGACAGAGAGCATGAATGGTTCAAACAGGATCTTCCTGGCTACCTTTTCCCTGAGGACCCCTCTTATGACGCCACAGTGGTGGACGAGGAGGCCGTGCGCGAGGTGTGCGAGAAGTTTGAATGCACTGAAGCTGAAGTGCTGAGCAGCCTGTACAGCGGAGACCCTCAGGACCAGCTGGCGGTGGCGTATCACCTCATCATCGACAACCGGAGGATCATGAACCAGGCCAGCGAGTTTTACCTGGCCTCCAGTCCCCCGACAAGCTCCTTTATGGAGGAGGGCATGCCTCTGCCACCCGGAGTCAAACCTCACCCCGAACGCATGCCGCCGCTGCTGGCCGACAGCCCTAAAGCGCGCTGCCCTCTGGACGCCCTCAACACCACCAGACCCAAACCGCTGGCCGTCAAGAAGGCGAAGTGGCACCTGGGCATCCGGAGCCAGAGCAAACCCTACGACATCATGGCTGAGGTTTACAGAGCCATGAAACAGCTGGAGTACGAGTGGAAAGTGAGTGGCTCAAACACAATTTTGCATGCTTATGGCAGGACACTGAGTGAAGTTTATTTATAAACTAATTTCTAGAGGGTCACGTGCAGATGATTGCTTGCAGCTGGTCCCGCAATATTCAATTTATGATTCACCAATCAGATGACTCCTAAGCCACTACTGTATAAATACCCTAAGTTTCATATCACATATCTTCGTTTTGAAGAATCCCCCCTTCCTCCCCTAGTCCTCCTCCTTTCCCAGATGGGTGGCGCGGTGGCCCAGTGGTTAGCACTGTTGCCTCACAGCAAGAATGTTACTGGTTCTAGTCCTTACCAAGCCAGCTGACATTTCTGTGTGGAGTTCTCCCCATGCTCACGTGGGTTTCCCCAGGTGGGTTTCCACCCACTGTCCAAAAACAAGCATAGACATGCTCCTAGTAAGTAGTTATCGTTTTATAGCAATCTGTTCATTTTTTTTTTTAAGTCTAATGTGAGAAAAGATTCAAAATATACTTTAAAGATCTATTATGCCCCTTTTTACAAGATGTTAAATAAGCCTCTGATGTTTAGAGTGCATATGTGAAGATTTAGCTCAAAATACCACACACATAATGCTTTATAATGCTTTGAAACTGCTCGTTGTATGCTTTGATCCTTATTGCGCCATTTTGGTGACTGTCGCTTTAAATTAAAATGAGATTGTGCTCCTGGACCTCATTTCAAAATTGGACTGAGCTACAAATGTCAATGTGTCAGCATAATGGCAGATTTAAAAACAAAACTAACATCCTATGCTAATGAGGTAAAGACCGTCACTAATATTCAGGGCTTTCCCTCCTCTTATGACATGTACAAAGGGAGAATGTCAATCAAAGTGATTATAAAAAAATAAACATGTTTACCATTAGAAGCTGGTTATGTTCACTGTTGCTACAATATAACGGTGTTAAATCCTTTATAAAATAGATTTTTTTGCATAATAGGTCCCTTTTAAAATGTTTCAATTTGTGTCTGCGATTATGGTAACACTTTATTTGAGTATTAGTAGACTGTCTACTTAATGTCTGTTGATACTGATATTCAACAGACATTTAACTGACTATAAGAAACTCAGGTTTCAAATGCACTGAATAGTTTAGATAGTGTGATTAACAAGAATCGTTATTCATTCATTCATTCATTTTCTTTTCGGCTCAGTCCCTTTATTAATCTGGGGTCGCCACAGCAGAATGAACCGCCAACTTATCCAGCATTTGTTTTACGCAGCGGATGCCCTTCCAGCCGCAACCCATCTCTGGGAAACATCCATACATTCTCATTCACACACATACACTACGGACAATTTAGCTTACCCAATTCACCTGTACCGCATATGTTTGGACTGTAGGAGAAACCGTAGCACCCAGAGAAAACCCACACAACCACAGGGAGATCAAGAATCGTTATTGTCAATACAAAATAAGTAGGCTACAGAAGATATAAGCGTGTTTTTAATTATTCAGTTTGGGTGCAACAAGTATGGTGTATAAAAAAATAATAGGCCAAAAAAATTAGACATGGCTTCATTTTATGGAGAGGCTAAAGAAAAGTATTTCAAAACTTTTGCGTTCACTTGCAAAGAATTTTGCACACCCTCGCAAAAAATGTTGAGCAAATACATCCTGTTCACTTTACATCTTGCATCGGTTGTGGAGTTGTGTACGTCTACAGAGCAGTTCATAGAGTTTTCTAAGGCATTAAGAAAAGGGATTTAAACGACCATATTCAATAAACATTTTATTTAAATAAATGGGTCTATCCTACACACAGGCATGCATGAACCCAGGGTTAAACTAATTTTTTAGGACCGCAATTCGAATAAGGCATGTATTCGTCATGGCATCATTTCAGTGTGCTTCTGCAATGTCACAACATCTCCAGAGTTGCATTAATTTTCCACCAAAATCTTGTTTTTATGATGGGAGATTCAGACTGTTTTGCAAAGTCTTCTCCAGTACATTCCAAAGATTCTCAATAGGGTTAAGGCTCAGGTATCAAATTCAGTTCCTGGAGGGCCACCAATCTGTACAGTTTAGCTTTGACACAAATTAAACACACCTGATCAAACTAATGCAGTCCTTCAGACTTATTTGGAACTAACCTCTTTTTAACCTCCTTGACACCCCTGGGTTAAGGTTTGTATTCTGGTGGCCAATCCATGTGTAAATATGATTTCCCCATGCTCCCTTATTTTAAGTGATTGCCAATCTCAGTCAGAAAGACTTTTTTTCTGACCACATTTCTTCCTCAAAGATTTCTTCCCACTAAACTTCCAGTTTAATATTTTAACAATTGTAGTTTTTTCATAAATCTCCTTAAATGTTTTCTCAGCTTGATGCATGCTAATAATCTCGTCTAAAACAGATTAACATTTTTGTATGATGATGTGTCTTGTGATGTGGTTGTTTAAGAAATGAAAAGTGACTCACTGCATCAGTTAGGGTTAAATCACTTGTTAGCAGCTGAAACATAATCATCCATGTAGTAATTATCCAATGGGAGGCTCTTACCTTTTTGCTTAGTTACATGCAGGTGGTGGCTTTTATTTTTTTTTGGTGGGCAGTGTATTCTCAAGGTTTTGTTAATACATAATTTGCCTGCTTTTAGACATTGGATTCTACAGAAAATGAAGAAAATTTGTGTGTGTAT
>CAIGQQ010000480.1:495012-548496 GCA_903798035.1 Danio albolineatus
TATTATTATTATTATTATTATTATTATTATTATTATTATTATTATTAATCTGTTTATTGATTTTATTACAATTTTTTAAAGTAGCACATCATGATTATGTTCTGTTAATATGTACAACCATTATTTAACCGATTTTGGATAAAAGCATAATTTTATCCAAGTTTATTACCCTAAATATATTTTTTTTATTTTATCCTTTATTTTATCTAATGCAATGACATTCATTCAGTCCAAAACATTTTAAGGGTTACTTTAAGTCAGAGTTTCTCTTCATCATCCACCTTCTAAAAACTCAAGAAAAAAAAAAACGAAACAAAAAAACTATGAACATACTTCTGATTTTATATACACATTTCTTTTGATAATAAGTATTATGCAGTATATTTATATTCTCACATCAATCACTTGAGTTTTATAGTTTAGTTTCATAGTTCTATTGCAATGACATACCAAAAAAATAGGTTTATACGTACAAAGATCACTATTTAATTATATTATAGAATTTTTCTTACTTTACGAAAACGTCATATCTATTCGCGTTATTTAAGAGTTCATTTATAGAGTGAAGATCTTATGGTTTGGTTTGCAGTAAATCTCTGACGATACACACCATCTTCATCCAGATCAACCATAAAGTGTGCGTTTCTGAGGCCTTGCTAATATCACTGCTGCTTTAGTTTAGACAGACTGATATGCTGGACGAGGACAGACAGAGCGTAACTGTTGTGCCTTGATATGGTGAAAATGCAGATAGAGACGGGTGAGGAACAGAATGTGCCAGTCATTTTGCTGATATGAGTAAACGTTTAATTAGGCGGCCTTAAAATATTCTCCATACTTGAGATTATTACAGACATACACGACCAGACAGAACTTACTAAAGGATTTTCATTGAACGATACATTCAGCTTAATATTATTTGACCTTGATTACTACACTGCATTGATATTTTATAATTATACATCATTTCAACAACATGGATGGTGTGTATCTGAAGAGAACCCAAACCGAGAGCGTTTAATCATGTGACCCTTCTCCCCTCGATTGCCTTAAATAGACAAACTTTATTGCTTCTAACCGAATATGCTTTAATATATTTGTTTATGCGTGCGGTTGTTTGTATGGAGTAGATCTGCTGTATTTATTAGTTAGACATATTTATTCTGTATTTAAGCTCACCTTTGAAGTGTTACTTGTGAACAAACGGCAGAAGATGGCGGTTTTCAGTGGGGATTCAGGATTGTTGTCATCGTTTTGGTGCCAACACACAATTACTGTACAACAAAGAAGAAAGATTTGTGAAAAATGAAATTATATCAATCAAAAAAGGCAGCCAAAAAAAGAAGAAAATTCAGTTCAATCAACAGTTCTGTACTATTTAATCAACCATTTTTCAACTAATAGTACAACAAGAGCTCCTAGTCGTTTTCATATTCATAAACTGAATTCGATTTTCTATAGACGTGCTGGTCTTCCTGAATGTTCCCTCTGTCTCATACTGTATGAATGTCTGGTGTTGTGTGCATGAAGCGGAGCGTTTGTGTGTTTTGTACAACTATGCTGGATTTTTATGATACACAGCTAAAAATAAGGCAAGACACTGCTGGCAAAAACACTGGGTCTCATTTATTGAACATGCACACGCATACATTTTTTGCGTAAAAAGTGTGTACAAATATGTCATGATAGTACAAAAAAATTCAAGACCAACTTACTGACCTTCTTCAATGAGGAAGCTCGCTCGTTTTTCTGATTGTTTTAGAACTTCCGATACAGTTGCCTATGGGATAAATGACTAGGAATAATAAACGACCAAAAACGGACAAACAAGTATTTGCATGACTGCTTTGCAAGACAATGTCAGTCTGTAACATCAAGCAGCAAAACGAGCTGCTTTTAATGTCTAAAAATTAATGGAAATGAGTGAGACCGGAAGTCCAGCCTGATCTCACGAGAAAACGTAAGCATTTTACGTTTTGCCAGTTTAGTGGCTAATTTGTACAAATTCATACGAGTTCAGATTTTAAAAAGGAGGCGTGGCGCCCAACCCCACCCCTAAACCCAACCGTCATTGGTTGATGAGCAAATCGTACTAAATTGTACAAATTAGATCGTACGAATTCATACGAATTAGCCACTAAATCAAAAGTTACGAATTGCCGTGAGATAGCGTTGAAGGAAGAATGTTATTTACAGGGTGGGTGAAAGTAATGGCATGACATGATTGGTACTGCTTGATGGTATTGTGGCCTCTTAGAAGAGAGAGAGAGAGCACAGATATGTTTGCAGAGAGTGACAAATGGCTGGATCTCTATCTCGCTTCAGGTTGCCCAGAGAGGTCCTTTTTTATTTATGCAACTTTTTTAACCCATTAACTGTTGCCTCCACAAAAAAGACATGAAAATTAATGTTCAACTTAAATGATCACCCTTCTTCAATTGCACACATTTAAGCTCATTTGAAAGAAACCAGATGTCAAATTGAAGCAGTAAGGACAAAAGAAACAAAAGTTATGTGCCTTTATGTATGTCATTATAATACATCAAATATGTATTTTATGAAACATGAATTGGCCTTAAAATTACAGAAAGTCTAAGATAAATACCTGAACAAAATAAATATTAAATTCGAAATTGATATCTCAAAAAATGACCTTTCAGCAAGATTTAGTTTGGCTGCAGTACCAAACCTGACCACCATATGACTCCCATTTTAATGGATGACTATACAAGGGCGCCTCTGTTTTGAGGAATATGAACCATATTTTGTCATACTGTTGACAATATTTGTCAAGTAGACAAACAATTCTTAAGTAGTACAGGCAGTTTGGTGGTAATTAATTTGAATGTAGCTTCTAAAAAAACATCTAAACTAAATTTAACATGTGGATTGCTGTAGCAAAGTAATGCTTTAAGACTCTGATAAGTCTCCTTGTTGCAAATTAACGAATAACTGTTGCTCAGTAAAATCTATCAAAAAACAACAACAAGACAACAAGAAACTTGACCTTTTAAGCTTTCAAATGATATATAGTTTGTCAAGATTGCTTTATTTTTAGACTACAATAATATGGTTTAAAAATGTAATGGCAAATGGACACTTTTTTTAAATCTATGACTCTTTTTACGCAACAAAAAACTGTGGTAAAGTTTGCATTCAGAAGTCTTAGACCTTACCAGCTATATAAAGTTTGTCATGAGAAGATTAAGATTTAATTGCAAAAAAAATGATGTAAATTGAAGCATCCCAGTGGCGGTAGAATGACACTTTTTTTCTGACTTCCATTTTTGACAACAAAACCTCACTGTCAGTACCGTTAAAGTTTCTTTTGTTGTGGTGACATACTTGTTTTTCTCTGGATGAACGGTGCTTTCCATAAAGCTGGTTTAGCTGTGTATTATGCAAATTACTAACCTAGTGTGCGTGGACTCTCGTTTACAACACTCTAAATTTACTATACAGTATGTAGAATCGACATATTGCCGACAAAATATTGGATTAAAAAAAAATTGGCTGGTTTGGATGGTCCTGCCACACATAGGTTTACAGATTGATGAGTGAGCCAAAAGCGAAACTCGGGGGCAAATCACACCAAATGCTCTTTTTGCAGTGAGAGACACCTTTTTTGAATGATTTACTAGTGACCTCGAGCATTTTGCACGCTGTTTATGCGACCTGCGTGCCTTGTATTTTTGCTGTTGCATGCTCATAGTTGAAAAAAGTGAACTCTGAGCGGAAAAAGCGCGCTACGTCAGTCGTATCTTTTTCATTCTTCAACTGAAAGCAAAAGTGGGATTTCCATTGAGGTGACCGCAGAGTTTGTTGTCAAGACCACTACAGAGACTTTTGAAGACAGTGGTTATCCAGAGCTGTATGACTTCACAAATCTATTTAATAAAATATTAAAATTGTACCAATATCAACAGCAACACTCCTGCACAATACGCTGCTGATTCAATCGTTGCCTAGTGGCATAAAAAGCACAGCGTACTTCTTTTTTTTCTTGTCAATAAAAAGACATTGCAGAGCGCCTTTGGTTTTTTTGAACGTAAAATCACATTCGGCGTGATCGGCCCCTAAGTATTCACGTGATTAGATTACATGCAAAGTCAATGCAACACGTCAGCATAGATGAATTTCTGGCTGGTGGCGCGAATTAATTGAAATGCACAACGCATTTGCCACACACAGATGAAATTCGCCTCAACTGTGTCCTCTGTGCTATTTCAAATAATTCAACTCGAGCTGAAAATACACTTGCATCGAGGTGCAAAACATTCTCAGAGTAAACTAGAGAGAGTGACGCAGTACTCCGTGTTTGGTGTGGACCCAGCGTTATACAGTAAACTTCTCAGATCACTGTAATATCTACATTTGTGGATATTGGTATTGTTTGCTAAATTGTCCGTAGTGTATGTGTGTGAATAAGTGTGTATGGATGTTTCCCAGTGTTGGGTTGCAGCTGGAAGGGCATCCGCTGCTTAAAACATGTGCTGGAAAAGTTGGCAGTTCATTCCGCTGTGGCAACCCCAGATTAATAAAAGGATTGAGCCAAAAAGAAAATGAATGAATGAATAGTTGTATTTATTGCTAATTAAAAAACATCTCATTTGATTTTTTAAACCTCTGAATCTGCTTCTCATTTCGGAGGCTGCTACTGTAACAATATTTACTAGTAAATGAGACCTACTGTTAATATTTTTTGTTTGTTTGTTTGTTTGTTTTCACTTTAACCTAAAGAAAACATAGATAATGCACTTTGTGTTACTTTTGTTCCACTTAATCAATTTGTGTCAGTAGATCTCAAATACAGACTTTTTTAAAGACCCTTCTATCAGGGTTTTTTTTTTTTTTTTTCTGTAGCACTGAACAATATCTCTCCTGTCAGCCATAAACATCCACAGTATTTAAATCTGTATTCTGAAGGTTTTTGCAGAGGGGTATGTTGATACCTCTATTATAAAAAAGAATTTCCTTGATTGGTAGTTTGCACAATTTGCTGAATTATGGAGTGATAAAATATTCCCAAAATACTCTGTAGAAATATGTGCGAGTATATATAATTTAAAACCTGTCAGATTAAATGTTTGAGGTAGAATTTTCAAACAGTACCCTATTCACCTGTAGTGTCTTGCCTTAACTGAATGTAAATACAGAAGGATGGACAGTTCTCACACAAATCACTTGATCACATCATTTATATGAAATGCTCTAGATTTATCATGCCTCTAAACTGTTCAGTCCAAGTTTATTTATTTATAAATATTTTCTAATTTCCGGAGAAGATTAGTCTGGATTATGGTGGTCATTTCACTGAAAAACACTGCACAGTCTGAAATTTCTTCCAGAAGTTAAAGCCTTTACGCATTCTTAACATTTTCCACACAAATCCCAAGTTCACTCCAGGTCACGCTCAGAGTCTGTGTCGATTTTTTTAAAGAGACAGAGAGAGAGAGAAAGAAAGGAAAAATAAAAATAAATATGTTTAGTGAGTTTATCGCCCCCCTGCTGCTGGATTTGACCATTACATTGGCAGGGAATTGTAGGAATGTTTGCATGCTCGACTCTCGTGTCGCTTATGACATTTTGAAAGGGGACCTATCACGCCCCTTCTTACAAGATGTAAAATAAGTCTCTGGTGTCTCTAGAGCAGGGGTGCCAAAACTTTTTTGTATGAAGGGCTAAAAGCTAAATATCATTGAGAGCCGCGGGCCGAAGGTAAATATACCAAACTATATTACGTTAAAGTCGTCATGGGTAATTTTCTAATTTATTTAAGAATATTTCAAAATTAATAGAAAACATTACTTTAAATTGTATTAACTAATACAACTTTTAAAACGATAACTTATCGCAACAAAAACAATCACACTGAAGACACAGTGGAGTTCAATAGTGAATACACAGGTCAAACAGAATCTACCTTTGATTGCTCACCAAATTCTCAGCATTGTCGGGTGACAGTACTTACATTTCAACAAAATCTAATTAATATACACCATTTAATTGAAACATTTAATTTCAGTTAGATTTTAACGAACAAACAAACAAAGGGTTACATTACATTTTTATTGACAATCTTGAAATCAACCCCATCCTTCTTCCTCTCTTCTCAGATGGGGTGGCGGGCCAAATCAAAGGTTACCATGGGCCAACTTTGGCCCACGAGCCCAAGTTTGGGCATCTCTGCTCGAGAGTGTGTATGTGAAGTTTCAGCTTCACATACACACACACTTCAAATACCACACACATAATGTCTTATAACTTACTGAAACTGCTCCTTTTAGGCAATTTTTGATCCAAATTGTGCCATTTTAGTGACTGTCGCTTTAGATTCAAATGAGCTTGAAGCTACAAACGCCTGTGTGTCAGCATAGTGGCATTAAAAACAAGACTAATGCCCTATGCTAATCAAAGAGCTGTTTTTATGAAGTTTGGTTAAAAAAAAAATTAAATGAATAAATGTTTACCATTTGAAACTGGTTATATTCACAGATTGTTGCCACACAAAAGACTTTGAATAACAAGTCCCCTTTAAGTCTGATTTATCAGCTTTAGAACTGTGTTTAATGGAAACTCGTTGCCTGTTCAGAGTGATTTCCAGGACTTTAGGGTTGTGTCTGCGCTGAGGCGTTTGTGCTGGATATAATATCTCTCTGTCTCTCCAGTGTAGTGTTGTGTGTGTGTCTGTGTGTGTGATAACAGCCTCCCTGCTGTGAAACATGAGGTCAATATGTGTTTTCTGTCTGTTTCCGAGCCCCGCTGGGAAATGACCGCTGCCTGTCAGTGTCTACATGTCTGTACTGTACTCCACACATGCGAGTGTCACTTCCTGTCTGTGTGTGTGGTTTGTATTTGAGAAGTTATGCACTGCATGGTGTTCTTGTTCTGATTTGCACTTTAATTTGTATTGTCGAAAAAATTAAAAAAAGCAAAGGGATAATAAAGTGGTATATGCATTTAGTGGCTTTTGTATTTTTTATTATTAGGATATTTTTAAAGCAACGTTTTTAAATATGTGCTTCTAGAAAAAAGACAAACACTGAGACAAAAGCCTTACTAGAATAGCTGTTATAGCTGCAGATGGTGGGTAACTCTACAGGGAGTGCAGAATTATTAGGCAAGTTGTATTTTTGAGGATTAATTTTATTACTGAACAACAACCATGTTCTCAATGAACCCAAAAAACTCGTTAATATCAAAGCTGAATATTTTTGGAAGTAGTTTTTAGTTTGTTTTTAGTTTGAGCTATTTTACGAGGATAACTGTGTGTGCAGGTGACTATTACTGTGCAGAATTATTAGGCAACTTAACAAAAAACAAATATATACCCATTTCAATTATTGATTTTCACCAGTCTAACCAATATAACATATATACATTTCTGACATTCAAAAACAAAACAAAAACAAATCAGTGACCAATATAGCCACCCTTCTTTACAAGGGCACTCAAAAGCCTGCCATCAATGGATTCTGTCAGTGTTTTGATCTGTTCATCATCAACATTGTGTGCAGCCAGGGGCGCCGCTAGCAATTTTGGGCCCCATGAAAAAATATGAGGATGGGCCCCCTACTACCAACCTAGCTATCCAAACTCTTTGTCTGCAATGTAGTTATACTGACGTATGCATTTTATTATTGATTTTGTCCACTACTTATCAGTATTTAGTAAGAGAATGGCCATGACTGTAGCTAGCAGATGATTTATTCTTCAAATGTGAATGTAGTAAAAAAAAAGGAACAGTAATCAAATATTCACTGAAAATTTTACATTTCTAAACAGACAAAACGTGTAACAACATGTGTAACTATTTAAATAACTACTGCAATAGTATGGAGTCAAATAAGTCTCATTAATAATTCATGCGTATGACGCGATGTACACATGCGTAGCCAAATTCACGTGCGTAAAACCAAATTCACGTGCGTAAAATATTTATATACATTCACAAAAAAAAATCACGTGCACAAAATAAAAATACACATTCATAAAATATAAATAAAATAAACAATAAAACTCGAGAAGTCGCATGCAAATGCTCACACAGACGCCCTTTTAAAATGCTTATTATCCACGCGCTCCTGATAATGAGCTGCACAGGTGTATGCAGTGAATCCATGTGCAGACGCGAGGTGTATCCTGCCATTCAATGTGTCATCCCGTATTTCTAATGAAACCCGTTACATTCATCAGAATCATTTAAAATGCTTATTAATCTATTACTAAATTATCGGGTAGGCTATATTTGACATATTGGGCAACTAAAGAACAACAACAGCCTGTTTACGTTCATTGGATTTAATGAAAATGAAGTTTGTAGTCAGTGAAAGTCAGGGAATGTAATGGTTTAAGCCCGTGCGTCTCTTTCACTTCTCCGCTCACCGTGCTGGAGAGGAACAGACTGCGCAAACGGCGCGCAGATAGGCGATCTTGAGTACAGCTCTCATCTGATTGGCTGAAAGGTCACGAGGTCCCTGAGTCTGCCAGGAAGGTCTCAAAAATACACACACTCGTATCCAGGGGGAGTCGTACGTGAAAGAGGATTTGCACGTTCTCATTCAGGATGAACTCGCAAGTTTTAAACATTCAAAACTTTTTGTACACTCTTATAAATCTGCAGATGGTGTTTTGCATTTGTGAAATGTATTTTATGAATGTGTATTTTTATTTTGTGCACGTGAATTGTTTTTGTGAATGTATATAAATATTTTACGCACGTGAATTTGGTTTTACGCACGTGAATTTGGCTACGCATGTGTACATCGCGTCATACGCGTGAATTATTAATGAGACTTATTTGACTCCATACAATAGTGTCTCATACAATGTGCAATACACTTTGATTGAGGATTTTGCAAGCAAGAAGGCCAGGCATTTAGCACTTGCAATTAAAGTTACTGTCAGGTTAATCAACAGACCGTTTCAAATGTATTTATGTTGTGTTTATTTGGTTTGCAGTGTGCTGGAATTTGCACTTTGTTAATAAAAATATGTTAATTTTTTTATTATTATAATAAGATCAAGATCTAAGATCATCCAGATTGTTTCCAGCAATAAGTCCTAAAGTCAGGGTCTGTCATGGTCAAGTGCCCTTGGCAAAGGTAACTTGCACTTCTGTGAAAGCACCATTAATGCTGAAAAGTACATAGAGATTTTGGAGCACAATATGAGGCCTTCTTTTTCAGGGACACTCAATATTTCAAATAGATAATGCAAAGCTACATTCTGCGCACATTACAAAGTCCTGGCTGCAGAGGAAGAGGATACAGGTACTTGACTGGCCTGTCTGCAGTCCAGACCTGTCTCTTATAGAGAATGTGTAGCATGTGAAGCACAAAATGCAACAACAAAGACCCCATATTGTTTCCGACCTTAAGACTTGTTTGCAGGAAGAATTGGACAAAATTACACCGAAAACACTTCATCACTTGGTGTCTTCAGTCCCTAAACATCTTTTAAGTGTTGTGAAAAGTGGTAAATGCTTTACTGTTCCAACTTTTTTGAAATGTGTTGCAAGAACAAAATTGGAATACATGTTTATTAAAAATATATAAAATTGGGGAACACATTAAACAATATTGTTTATATTGTCTGCAATGAATTAAAAGTCAAAGCAAATTTAGAAATCATTACTACTTGCATTTTCTATACTGTCCCAACTTCTTCTGATTTGGGGTTATATTTCCTAGAAACTCTACTCTCATTCCAGGGTAATAACCAAGCACCATTGGTTTGTGGAGCTAGACAAACAGGAACAAATCAGGCGTCAATATTCAAGTAAAACAGCTGTGTTACTCAAAAGTGTTCAATGCAGGGAACCAAGGTTATGTCATGATCCACGTGAGTGTTTTAAATGATAACAAATAAAAGCATTTGTTGTTCTGATCAACAGTCATTTTATGGCAAAAAAAGGACTTTACATATTGTCAGTAACTTGATAATGTAAGCATGAAAAATCCTGGAAAACAGTCCACAAAAACAGCAATTTTGAAAGAAGGCTGAAAAATATACAATTTATTGTCTGCACCAGAAAACTCCGCACATGCAATAGAATTATAAAATAAAGTCAAACTTGCACTACAAGCATTATTTGCCTATAATGTAAAGACTGGGAACACAAAGTACTGCTAGTAAAATATAAAACCAATAATATAAAACTAATTCAACACTAAAACAAATACAGAGTATGGTTATATTTTAAGTAGCAATCCCAATTTCTTCATAGAACTGAGTTGGATTACATTTAAGGCCATTTTCCATGACATAAAACCATCCGATATACACCTTTAACCATTTCTATTGTCACAAACATTTGTTTCTGTAGATTTCAGATACACATGCATGTTTTTAAAGGCTATTTTCTCTTTTTCCACTTTTACTTGGCCATAACTCTTATATACAACAAATGTAACAGTTAGTCATGCATTTCTCATGTACTGTATTGACAGACATGAACAAACAATGAAAAATACATTTATTACAGTATTTAATCATGTTTTTAAACGTCATTGAATGAAAATTGACCTTGTTAACTTGCAGTGCATTAACTAATGTTAACAAGCACAGCTGGGGTTGTAATAATGCATTTGTAAATGGCGAAACTAACTTTAATTATGATTAAAAATGCTTAATATGTACTGTATATATTAAAAAGATACCCAAAATGCTAATGTTAAAAAAATGATAACAAAACGAATAATAATAATAGTAAAAAAAAATGTTCAGGTCTTGTGCTAGCAATATATGCAAATAGACAAGTTCAATGAAACAATGGCTCATTTGCATATTTATTAATAACATTATACAAAACGTGTAATTCGAAAACTGCAATTCTAAATGCATTAAATGATCTGGGGAAGTATGCTGATAGTTTTACCCAACTAACCTGCAGTGTCTTGCCTGATTATTTAGCAATAGAAAGTCAACCAGCGCTTCGATGTAAAACTTCAAATAATCTCCACACGAGGGCGGTCTTGACACAAACTGAAGGTAACGCAGAGGAATATAGGAGGAGTCGCCCGCAGCCCCTTCCAGGCAGATGCACAATCTCAAACACAACTGTTCTCGGCTGACAGACGCATCTCCTCCTGACATTTACTGTGGCTCTCGCTGAAACTCAGCCCACAGGAGGGTTATGAACTCCGAGATCCAGCAGTACGGCTCTCCCTTCAGCAGCCACTCAGCTATTTGTGCACGAGTTTGATTGGCCTAGAACAGACAAACACACACTCCGAAATGTCAGAACGCATCATTGTTGCACAGATAAATATATAATTAAAAAAGGCCAGAGGTCATGAGTGACCAGAGTAAAGATTATTAAAGCCAGGACTGATATTTAAGCAGCAGCTATTTAAATGAAGAACAATAATTTTTGTTAGCTATTTTATAACATATATAATAACATTTATAACATTTAACATTATATTTATAACATATAGTTGACTTAACACATTTTTTTGTTTAATATTTGAAATAAATATATGTACTTATATGCTGAGCACTGTATATATATATATATATATATATATATAAAAACATAGGGATATATATATATATATAGTGCATATAAGTACACCCCTCACAAATCTTTCTTTTAAATGAATATTTTCTATTGAATGCTTTGCAATATTATATTTGTGCATATACATTAGTTTAGTCAGTATTGAAGCCAAATCTGGAGCTAATCTAACTAAAACAACTTACGATTACAGTCCAAAAACTTGTAGCCTAAATTTATGTGTTAGGGAAAAATATTAAATATAAATCGAAAAAATAGGAAAAATCAAGAGAAACAAAAATTAAATACATTTTGTTGAAATTTTGAGTTAAAAATTTTCTTTGCAATATTGAATTCATATATGTGAATTTAAATGTATTATCCTTATATTTGTAAAGATGTTTGGTGACTAAATTATAATTTCAATAAATATAATAGTTTAGAGAATGTGTTTTGTTCGAATGCACCAAAATATACACTACCTGACAAAAGTCTTGTCGCCTATTCAAGTTTCAGGAACAACAAATAATAACTTGACTTCTAGTTGATCATTTGGTATCAGATGAGCGGCAAAGGCCTCTAGATTATGTTTATTTTACCAAAATAAAATGTGATAATGCCTTTTGAATTATTTAATTTGCACAGTAAGGTCTTTGCTTATACAAAAGGCTTGTCCCTTTACAGAAATGATGTACAGTATTGAATATAAAGTCATGGTGCAGTGGAAAAGAATTGATATTGTGTATGACTCCCATGAGCTTGGACGACTGCATCCATACATCTCTGAAATGACTCAAATAACTTAATAAAGTCATCTAGAATAGCAAAGAAAGCGTTCTTGCAGGACTCCCAGAGTTCATCAAGATTCTTTGTATTCATCTCCAATGCCTCCTCCTTCATCTTACCCCAGACATGCTCAATAATGTTCATGTCTGGTGACTGGGTTGGCCAATCCTGGAGCACCTTGACCTTCTTTGCTTTCAGGAACTTTGATGTGGAGGCTGAAGTATGAAAAGGAGTGCTATCCTGCTGAAGAATTTGCCCTTTCCTGTGGTTTGTAATGTAAAGGGCAGCACAAATGTCTTAATACCTCAGGCTGTTGATGATGCTATTCACTCTGCAGATCTCTCGCACACCTCCATACTGAATGTAACCCCAAACCATGTTTTTTCCTTCACCAAGCTTGACTGATTTCTGAGAGAATCTTGGGTCCATGCAGGTTCAAAACAGGTCTTCTGCTGCATTTGTGATGATTGGGATGCAGTTCAACGGATGATTCATCATACCTTCCATTATTATTTGTTGCTCTTACAACTGGGATTGATGACGAGACTTTTGCCAGGTAGTGTATTACCTATATTTATGGAGAACTGGATCAAAATATTTATTTTCAAAATGGCCATTTATTTCCCAGAGATGGGTTGTGGCTGGAAGGGCATCCGCTGCGTAAAACAAATGCCGGATAAGTTGGCGGTTCATTCCGCTGTGGCGACCCCGGATTAATAAAGGGACTAAGCCGAAAAGAAAATGAATGAATGAATGAAAATGGCCATTTATGCTGAGCACTGTATATGAGTATATATGTATAAATTATCTAACACTAATATATGTGTAATGATGTAATATATAATAATGCATGGTTTCCGCTACATTCATTCATTCATTCATTCATGGCAGGGCGCCACACCAAAATTAATTCCCGCCACGGCTACATCACAGCTTCTCATTCAAAACATTCAGTTGCTGTTGTTGTTTTAAATAATCGCACCAACACGTATTAAAAGGTAAGTGAATTATAACTGAGCGAACTTTTTTGTAATCGTAGTAGTGCTGTGTGTTATTTGTTTAATCCTTTAAGGTGACATATTGACTGACTGACAGGACAGCATGTAATGTGTAATGTATAACCATTTACACTATATATTATATACTCATCAACTTTAAATGTAGTGCATGCAGTATAATTGGTACATTTTGATTAAATTAAAATAGAATTAAATGATATAAAACTTGCCATACCCCAAAAATTTAACAGTGGTGCATACGACATTATATTTTTATAGATAAATCAAAATAATTGTAAATAAATAAAGCTTAGCAATTTCAAACACTTGAACTGCAACATAGGAAGTGTTTCAGTTGTTTTAGGACAACTTTGATTAAATGATTTGATCCACTTCAAATGTAGACAACTGTATACTGATATGTAATATAATAAATTGTATTATATTGGTTTAAATTTGGTTTAAAAAATTTATTTACTACAAAAAATGGTTTACTACAAATACATATATAGAAATGAAAAAAATAAACTAGTATAAGCACTTCCTTTCTTGTCATAGGACAATTTTGATAAACTTATATATATTAGATTACAGGATAGTATATATTTTGATCCACTTCCATTATTGGCTACTGTATATTATATTATACATAGTATACTGTAATATATTATTATCCACCCTAAACACCCTATATGCATTGGTGTATAAAATTTTGGATGATATTTGTAGCCACTAAATGACAGTTGACCAAAAAAATGAAAATCCTGTCATCATTTACTCTTTATTTGTTTCAAACCTTTATGAAATTCTTTATTCTGTTAAACACAAACGGAGATATTCTGAAAAATGCTGAAAACCTGTAACCACTGACTTCCACAGTGTTTGTTTTTTTCCCTTTGATGGAAGTTAATGGTTATAGATATCTAATATCCTTACAAATGTTTTCTTTTATTCTCAACTGGAGGTTTGAAACCGCTCGAGGGCGAGTAAATAGTGAGTAAATTGTCATTTTTTGAGTGAACTATCCCTTTAAAATTTGTGCATAAATAAATAAATAATCCTAAAAATGTAACAGCAGCTTATAAATAATTTAATCATTCGGATATTTGCAGTCCAATCAACATAATTTAAATTAGTTTTTACTGAAAAAAGACGCTTAATCACTAAATACATTGTGACTTCTTGCACATCATAAAAAGCCAACAAGTGTCCAAAGTGCATACTTAGTGTAAACAGTCCCCGAGTCTCCAACGATCAAATCAGCATACAGATCCGGAGGAGGCAGAATCTGGAGATCCGACGTATCTAATCCTCCTTCCTCTTCACTAACTCTGACGGAAACATACAATGACAACAGTTAGCGCATAGCATTAACATCAGGTCATCAGCGGTGCTAGCATAAAGTCTAATGGAATGGGACAGAAACATCTCAGACATTCGCGAGAAACCAGTCTGAGCACATTCTCCAGTGCAAGAAAGCATCTCATTAATGACTGTCTGTGTTTTTGTGAATACTCACAAGCTGCCAGAATCCCCTTCATGCTCTTAAAAAAAAAAAAGAAAATGAGTGAGATGTGAGTGTTAAGGTTTTAAATTAAGCTTTAGATAGTCAAAACATACCTGGTTTGGGCTCTGGCATTCTTGATGCTCTAAGTACCATATAAGGAAAGAGGAAGTAGACAAAAATGACGATGACTTACTATCCTGCAATCTAATCGTTTGCTGTAAATGATCATCAGTGAATTGAGAGGAAACAGACATTAGCAGTTGCTGCGTCCCAATTCACATACTATCCGTTCTATATAGTATTTAAAATCAGAATTAGCACGTCCCAAACCATAGTATGTTGAAAAATATGCCAACATTTCCTGTGGTTTACTTTTCTGGTGAAATTCGAAGTGTAGAAGCGTTCATACTCTAACCGCTAATTCTGCCCACAATACAATGTGTGTTGGATGTGAATTTGATCAGAACTACAAACTTGGGTAAAAAGTGTAAATAAACTACAAACATGGTGGACGCACGAGACCAACCGTCAAGTAGAGAGGGTTTGGTAAAGCTTTTAAAAATATTTCGATCACATTTTAATTGTTTCATTTCATCTGCAACAACAATGTGACCTTATATCAAGATATGTCTGGGTGTTAACTTCTGTATGTATAAATATCCAAAGACCTGAGGAGATTTCTCTGCATGAAAGACTAGTGAATGGCAGATAATCCCGCTGCTGTGTCGAGATGATTGACAGGGGACGTAACTAAGCAACATAACTATCTATTAACGAGGAAGTAGTATGTCCCAAAGCTTGCATACTCTTCTTTTACACACTCAAAAGTATATACTTTTCCTTCACAAAAAAACTACATAGTTTTAGGGTGTAGTATAAGTATGTGAATTGGGACGCAGGAAATACAAATTAGATTTATGCACAAAACTAGAATATCACATAAAAGATTTTCGAATGAAGCACTGTTTCCATTCAATGAGTGAAAGAGGACAAAATCATCACTTCCTGATAAATTGGCACCAAAACCAAAAATAAATAAGGAAATAGCTGATCTGTTAAAACAAAATCACATTATTTATCTTTTAATTTTGGCTGGAATTTATTTCGGTAAATGTGTTCCATCATATTTTATGGACATTGTTTTCTTATTGGATAAAATGTTTTTCCTACTCATATTCACGTTTTTTAATCTGCATTAAAAAAATTTTTTACACATCTTGGCATTTCTATTACACATTTTTTATGTGATATTCCAAAATGCGCATAAGAATAGGTGCACGGAAATATAGTTTATGAGTGAAGTGATGTCTTACTTTGTCTGTGGGAGTTGAGAGGGTGTTTTGGGTTGCATGAAGAATGTGGAGAGTTTCTGAAGGGCCTCCTGTTTCGCGCTGTGACACATGGTAAACCAATATTTATTGTTGTGTTCTTGGTTTAAAACAGATTCCATATACCATAATTTCAAAGTGAGTAACTACGCTTGATTTAAATGAAAAGAAGACTATTGAACTTACTGTACGTTGTAAGTTGAATAAATTGGGGGTTTATCGACACAATCTGAAAAAAGAAGGAAATTAATAAATAGACGAGGAAACAATGTAGAGTGAGAAAAAATGTAAAGGAATCACATTTTAGATGTAAAACATTGAGATTATGAGATTATGAGCCAGAATTATGAGACAGTTCAATTATAAGAACTGATTAAAACCAGATCAAATTAGGATAGAATCCCAAAATTAGGAGACGAACAGTAGACATGATTAGACACTAGGTCGCTATTTTTAAGAGAGACAATCAAAATGCTTAGATAGTATTAATTATTTGTTACAATTATGAGATAAAATCAAATAACTGGTATGCAAAATTATAAAATGCCAAGTATCATAAAAATGAGATAGATAATCAAAGTCTTATTGATAAAATATAAGATAAACATCATAATTATGAGAATGTTATATTAATGAGATAAAAGTAAATTTATTAGGAGAGGGAAAAAATAAATACTAAGACATGATAGTTTATTTAAAAAATATATTGCCTTAACTATTATTATTATTTTATTATTATTACTACTACCTACTATATAATTTGATTTAATATTGATTGTCTAACTGATAATTTGAAGTGTTGTCTTAACTTTGACCTACGTCATAAATATGATGCTTATTTGTTTATGTACAAATGTTTACTTTTTTATGAAATTACAATCTATAATAATTAATTATTCCATAATTTTTAACGATTTATACATGCTTTGAATGTCAATAGTTACAACTCTGTCTTAGTTAAAACTTTTTAATACCATAATTACAATATATTACTATACTACATTAACATTTAACGTGGTAGAAATGAGCTTCTATAAATATGAATATAACCAAGTGAATGACATACCACTGCTATTATAAATAATAAAGAGTTTTCTTGGTGTTGACTTTTCTCTGCTCTGCACATTTTTGACTTATGCCTCATCTGTGACTCACCTTGCGCTGGTGTGGCCTGTGACTGATTCGGCTCCCTGAAAAAATTCAACATACACCCCTTGTAAACAATACAATAACTGAACAATCAAGCTTTGTTACTCAGCACATACAGTACATACACTCATAACATACACACAAGTTTAATGCTTACATGTGTGCTGTTTCATCAGGAGAGCCAAACGCTGGGTCATCATCTTCACATGTCCACTCCTCGCTATCTTCGGAGACTGAGACAATACAATAATAACACATGTTTTTATATATAAATATGTACAACTATACACACACACACACACACACACACAAATAATATATTAATATATGTATAGAGCAGCATAGCTAGTTTTTAAATATATTTATACAATTATACTATATATTATATTTTAAAAAAATACATCATTATAAACTTAATTATATGTCTATTTATGATTTTTTTAATCCAAATTAATCTTTTAGTTATGACTTTTGAAACATAAGGTTGTTTTTTTAGCTTATACATTCAACTAGTCGTAAAAACTGAAAATCCACCTAACATTAAAAAGAGTATATTTTAAATTAATTTCTTATTTTTTATTTTGTTCCATTTTCTGACAATAAAAATTGTATTCTTTTTATATTTTAGAATATCAACAAAACAAAAACATATTTATGACATCACATTTTCATGTTATAGTTTTTCTTTAACCTAATAATTATGACTTGGTATCTAATCATTTCAACAACAGGTATGATTTTTTAAGCTTATAATTTAACTTAATTAATTGTAATGATGTTTATGTTAGTTTTGACTTTTATACTATAATTATGACTTTAGCATTCATTACTATCAAAGCAGTGTCCTAAAAAACATAGACTAAAATTTATTTCATTTACTAAAAATCATAGAACTAACATACATAATAAACAAAAGCAAAACACACACACACACCTACGCACACTCACATTTGCATTTAGTTTACGTTAAAACTAAATTTATCAAATTTTATTAAAAGTCTATAGCCAGATTTTAAAAAACAAAACTAATAAAAATTGAAAGAGCAAGTATATAACTCCCCAAAACATAAACAAAAAACAGTTTTATTTATTTTAGAAAATTTGATTTAGAAAATGCTATTTTATTTTATTTATTTAGAAAACAATAATGTGATTCAGATGAACACTTTTTTTTGTCTTAACTTTTTTATAAAATGATTACAACTATGTAGGGATGCTTATTTTGTTTAATTTTGTCAACTGACAATCGCTGCTTGTTAACTGAATATTTACGGTTAACTGGTCAGATTAATACGGAAATCCTAAGAGGCCATGCATTAAAATATTTTTTCTCTCTAGATATGTCGTGATCACGACTTAATTATCTTGTGATCTTGACATAACAAAAAGTTGTTATATCGTGATCACGACTTAATTTTTTTCGTCATCTCGACATAAAAAATAGTTCTGCTTATTCTGACTTCCGCAAGCAAACACCTACGAAACATCATGGACGAACGCATTCGCTTTTATTTTGACCAGAGTCAAACTGGGATAGTTCTATGCCTTTCAGTGATTGACAATTTCTATATCAGTGTCTGACACTTGAGAAGGAGGCTTTCGGCTCTCCGCCTTTATCGCTGAAGATATGGCGACCCTAAGAGTATCGACAGTTTCATTGCCAGTCAGCTTGAAAGACCAGGACGTCTGCACGGTTATAGAATGATGCTAGAAAGGTGCCGTTTAAATGGTTTGCGGCTGACCAGAAAAATGGTAAGAGATGTGTAGTTAAGTTGGAGAATAAGCAGAACTTTATGTTATATCGAGATCACTAGAAAATTAAGTTGTGATCACGACATAACAACTTTTTTTTATGTCGAGATCACGAGAAAACGAGTTGTTATGTCGAGATCACGAAATAATTAAGTCGTGATCACGACATAACAAGAGGGAAAAAAATATTTTAATGCATGGCCTCTTAGGACTTCTGTAGATTAATATTAAACTATTATTTAATAAAAATAAAAAAGACGTGTCTATTTTGTGTCTGACATATTAAATATTGCATTTTACATTTATTTTAACATGTGAACATGTTAACAGAACATAACATAGCATCTTCACGCACTTGCAGTGTCTCCAACAGCATAGAAAAAAAGAGTAAACTAACTAAAAATAATAAAATAAAAAGTCCTGGCCTAAATATTTTTCACTTAAATGACACATTCAGATTACAAAAAAAAAGTCTGACTGAATCCTTTTTAAAAACCGGCATAGGCTGTTTTTTTTCAATCATATGTTTTTTTTTTTTTCAGTCAAATAAAAATATCAGGCTACCTCAAATCGATCGCTCCACAGAAAGGTCTATGCATTTAATTAATGCACCACTCTACCTTACAAGCCTGTCAACATTTTTAATATAAGTCATTAAAGTCATTACAGATTAAAGATTATGTCTTGAGCATCTGATTTTACCTTAGAGCTTGTGTGCTTTTATTTACTCTCTCACTCGCGGTTTATGTGCGTGCTTGTGATGAAAGACAACGACAAGGCTCATATGTTGACTTTTTGTGAAGTATAGGCTACTTTAGCATATAACAATTTGCTGTTTACATCCGATATTGCATTATTTTCATTCATAATTTATAAGCTGTAAAATGAAAGCCTCCGTTTGGTGTGAAGAAAATCTTTTTAATTTAAAAAATTTATATTTTATTAACTATTAATAACAGTAATTTTCCAAATGGAAAAAAGGTTGGTTGGTTTGTTGGTTGTACACTAAATCATCAATAGCCTATTTGTTGAGTTTATGATGCAGATCCAGGACAGAAGCAATTAGCATCAGCGCTGGTTTGGCATCAACTCGCCTGTGTCAAACTGTGACCAGGAATATTCTTCCTTCATCCTGCTTCTTTGGCAAAATAGGTCTGTAGGCACATGTGGTTACACGTGTCCCATACTGCAAAAAACGCATGCAGGGTGCATAAGCGGCCATTAGTAAACTATTCAAAAGATGCGCCTCTCTACACAAAAAGCACGTTCGCTGTGATCTGCCCCTTATGCAGCCAAACTTTAAAAATATAGAAAATTATGTTTTTGAATCATTGAACTGATTACCATTAATAGATTAAAAATGCACCCTTTGGGTTAACAGTTAATCGGTTATTTTGAGCATCCTTACATGTATTTCAGAATTTAATTTAACTGTCATTTTCTGCTTTTTTATATCAGTTAAATTGTGCTAACAACATTTTCATACCATAATTACAGTATATTACTTCTGAAAAAAATTAATACCATGTGGTAGAAATGGGCTTCTTTAAATATGAATATAGCCACATGAATGATATACCATTATTATAATAATTAATAATAATTAAAATTGTAAAAGTTGTTACATTTTAAATTATTAATAAAACTATTACTATACAATAATGTGAATCAGAGTGTTTCATAAATATAGTAGGAATGATATTTTGGCTAAATTAAATTGAAAGTGGACGAGGCTACTGCAACAAATGTATCAGCATTGGTGCTTATGGTTGAGCCTGATTTAGGCAGTGTCAAACACAAAATCAAAAATGAAAAAACATGCTTACAGCTCTCATGGTCCACGTTGTAATGCTCCGAGGTCCTGAAACGCATGATAAAAAATGTCCATTTACAAAATGTATATCAATGTTATTATCACCCACTGTCAGCACAGCATGTAAAAGTATGCCAATCCTCATCTCTATATAATGTACCTGCTGTTTGTACTGTGGTCTTCTGTGTCTTTGTGTCCATTGCCATTGGATCTGTTAGTAACTGTTGTCTTCTTCCCTAACTCCATAATGCCATTGATGTTTAAATCCACACACTCCACCGGGATATAACCGTCTGGAAAAACAACAACAGCACACTGCCAATCTGCATTCCAGCAGAAACATCTGAAAATTGAGATAAGCTCTTACATACACACTCTAACTGATAAGCCGGAGCTCAAGGACTCGTTCGGGTCCTTGCGCGGTGACAGATCTGTTCAGACATTTTGCCCTTATCAAGGTAAACTCATAACAATGCTTATTTTCTGCACCCTATTTATCTGCAATACTCACTTAGCGTGATGCTAATTATTTGTGACTCGCAAGAGCCGAGATAAATTAAATGAATATGTTGTGAATATCTACAGCCCCAATTCCAAAAAACAAGTTGAGAGGCTTTGTAAAGTGCAATAAAAATCAAGAAAATATGTGACAGCGACTATTACGGACTGGTGAGCAGCTGAAATCTTATATCGTGTCAGAAATTAGCAAGTTTAACAATTAGAATGCACGGTTCGCAAACAATTGTGATTTAAAAGTAAAGTTAATGTAAAACCGTGAAGCATACCGTGAAGTGTGTTGAGGCCATCAAAATCAAAATTTGATTACATGTACTAAATACATTAAAATGATTATAGTTCAGGATCTTGGAGATCTGACTTTTGTTTGACTTCAAAACACAAATTAAGACATTTCAGATAATATTAGTGAGCTCTCTGACCCTACATAAACAGAATCAGTCCAAAGACACACAAAAACATTATTAAAACACTTCATGTGATTTGGAAGGTTCAGCTTTAACCATGTGAAGCTCCAAGAAAACTTTTGAACTTTGTTGTTTGCCAATAGCTGTTTGGAATATTGCATAAAAATGCTTAATGGAAATGAAAAGATGCCCTGTACATTTTGAAAATATGCTTAAAAATGTATGCACACAACCTAGTAGGATAAACATTTAATCGGATAAGAATTAATTAGCATAAACTGCCATCTACCAAATAAATTCTAGCATATGCATAAAAAAACAAAAAATAAATAAATTTATTAGCAAAGTCTATTTTATCTTTTTAATATTTGGCAGCAGTTAATCAAGAAGTGACAATTTTGTTTTCAATGGAAGGAAACAAAAATCTTTTATGCAATATTCCAGTTTTGCGCATAAAAATTATTTGGTATTTGGATAGAAACCTCGCTAATGTCTATTGCCTGTAGTAAATGTGCACAATAATCTGATATAGGCATAAACGATATAGGGGAACTACATTTTTATTTATTTTTTTGATGCACAAAAGTGTTCTTGGAGCTTCATATGATTACAGTTGAACCACTGAAGTCACATAGAATGTTTTGACATTATTTTTGGCTCCTTTTCTGGACACTGAGTATCTCGAGCCATTGCTGTATATGGAGGTTCAGAGAGCTCTCGGATTTCATCTAAAATATTTTTGTTTGTGTCCTGTAAATGAAGGAAGGTCTCAGGGTATTAGAATGACACAACGGTGAATAATTAAAAGCTAATTGATAATGAATGATTTTTTAATTTTGGTGTTGTAGATTGTAGATGTGTCGTGTTCAACTCACATGTATTGTTGCTGTCCTTGGCAAGCCATTTCCCTTTAGGACAGTTTTCGGTTCGAATGATGTTGACGGTATCTCCGACCTTCACCGGCAGATCGTTTTTTCGACCTTTACATTCCTCGATCACTTTGACATGATATATGGGCTCTTCTTGGCCTGTGATCTGCATTAAACATGAACATGAGTTACATGAACATGTGCATATCACTTAACTGACCTTACCATACCTTTAAAAACAGGAGTCTTGTTGTTAGTGAGAAACTGAAGCATATGGCTCAGTTCACTTTAGATTACATTTTTTTATCTAAATGATAGTTAGTGCCTCGGCTGGGTCAGTTGGCATTTCTGTGTGGAGTTTGCATGTTCTCCCCGTGATCCCCGTGGGTTTCCTCCAGGTGCTCAGGTTTCCCCCACAAGTCCAAAGACATGTGGTACAGGTGAATTGGGTGAGCTAAATTGTCCGTAGTGTATGTGTGTGAATGAGAATGTTGTGTGAATGAGAATGTGTGAATGAGACTGAGAATGGGTTGCGGCTGGAAGGGCATCCGCTGCGTAAAACAAAATGCTGGATAAGTTGGCGGTTCATTCCGCTGTGGCGATACCGAATTAATAAAGGGACTAAGCTGAAAAGAAAATGAATTAATTAATGAATGAATGAATGAATGGTTAGTGCATCTTTGGATTTGCTTGAGGAGTGAAATGTCAGATCTTTATCTGCAATAGGGTCAGATCTTGTTTGTTCGATCGTTCGAACGTACATTAGTTTGTTTGTTAATTCATTCATTCATTCATTCATTCATTCATTCGTTCAATTGTTCATTCATTTATTTGTTTAACCCTTGTAAGAATATTTATTAAAAATAATTAACAAATTAATTGAAATTCATTATTACATAATGTACTTAAACCAGTTGAACCAATCAGAATACTATAATCTGTCATCAATGACAATATATTGTTTAAAATTTAAATATAGCAAATATTTTACAATATACAGTATGCATATTAACTATTTAATATTAATATTATTTTATTAAAATTGAATAAATATTTTTACAGGGCACAGCTATAATATTACAAATACATTCATTCATTTTCCATCGGCTTAGTCCCTTTATTCTTCAGGGGTCACCACAACAGAATGAACCGCCAACTATTCCAGCATATGTTTTACACAGTGGATGCACTTCCTGCTGCAACACAGTATTGGGCACAACACATACACTCTCGCATGCACGCACATACACTACAGCCAACTTAGTTTTTTCAATTCACCTGTAGCACGTCTTTGGACTGTCGGGAGCACCCGGAGGAAACCTACGTGAACAGGGAGACCATGCAAACGCCACACAGAAATTCCATGTGACCCAGCCGGGACTCAATTCAGTAACAATGCTAACCACTGAGCTAACACAAAAACATTATTGTGATAATTGCTTTTGATATTGATCTTTATAACAGCTCTCAGGAATATTTACTACTTCTAAAGAGTCAGTCATACCATGTTTTATGCTCTGACAAAAACGCATTTCTACAACTAGCATGAACACGTGCTCTACAAAACACATTTTCAAAACTTTGTGTTTTCAGCCAAAACACATAAAACAGAGTTTTGCAAACCTACAACGTAGTTTGACACAAAATCTTTATTCTGAGGCCGATTCATTAGTTATGTGGCTAGTAACTATTTAAAAAGCAGGTTTGTACGGCAATATAAAAGTCTTCAGAGTTTTTCAACACTGCTATTGTTTGTTCTGTGATAACAACTGTCTGCATTATTCCTTAATGCCATAGAATCCATATAAAAATGTACATTTTCTTGCTTTGTGAGTAAGTGTGTTTGAAGAAAAAAAGTCACTTTCATGTTACTCCAACAAAACATTTTTGTCTATGAGGAGAGACTAGTCTACGGATAGAATTTGTGTGCAAAAAGTTACATTCTGTTAACATCCAACCAGGAAATGTTTGTTACCTTAAATCTTTTCCTTATTTCGTTTTCTTTCTTCTCTTTTTCTTTCTGCTCCTTCTTTTCTCGCTCCTTCTCCTTCTCTTTTTCCTTTTCTCGCTGTTTCTCTTTCTTCTTTTGCTCTTTCTCATCTACTGCTTTTGCAGAGTTCTTCCTGTGAGTTAAAGATGTTTTTCATCACTTCTAAAGATTATTTCATCACTTCCATTCACATGCTTTGGGAATGTTAAAGTGATTTATCAACTTTAAAAAAAGGAGAAAAAAAAGCAGGTACGAACCTGGCGAACAAGCTTTTCTTGGGAGCCTCCTGAACCTGCAAGGTTGTGATTAATAGATCAAAACAAAAGACAACAACATGTTTCAACAAATCATTACAACAACAAGCATTAAAATAATGCTCTGAGAAAAAAAGGATTACTAGTATCACATACTGACATTAATAAATTGAGACTTTAAGAAGTCAATCTCAAACTATTTTAAACACACACACACACACACACAAAAATTATATATATATATATATATATATATATATATATATATATATATAAAGAAAATATATAATCTCACCTGGGCTGCTGAATCAGCATATGGATCTAAGTTGCAAACAATAAGAAACACAAATCAGTAAACACAACATTTTAAAGATAAAAGATTACCTAAAATAAACTAAAGACACGACAATCTGCTGTTTATCATCTTAGAAGGTCACTAGAGAACAGATTACTGAGAACAGTGGTTGTATTTAAGAAAATCCTAACATTCCAAAAACAAAATACATTTACTTTCATTCATTAATTTTCCTTTGGCTTAGTTTCTATTTCAGAGGTCACCACAGCAAAATGAACTGCCAGTTATTCCAGCATATGTTTTAAGCAGAGATGCCCTTCCACCTGCAACCCAGTACTGGGAAACACCCCTGCTCTCTCACATTCACACACACACACACTCATACACTACTGTCAATGTAGTTTATCCAATTCACACATAGTGCATGTTTTTGGACAGTGAGGCAAACAGAAGCACTCAGAGGCAACCCACACGCACACAGGGAGAACATGCAAATTCCACGCAAAAATGCCAATTGGCCCAGTCGGGACTCGAACCAGCAACCTTCTTACTGTGAGGCAACAGTGCTAAGCACTGAGCCACCGTGCTACCAATACATTTACTTTTCAAGCTAAATTTACATGGTTTCAGAGAATAAATGTACTAAAATAAGTCCTAATAAATATTAAATCTGTAAATATGAATGATATTCCTCCTCAATAGACATGACCAGACATTTACTGTAGCTTTTAAAAAGGCTTCTTCCACTTACTCTTTGGAGGTCCTTTCTGTTTTTTATTCTTTATTGTTTTGCCTTTTTTAGCTTCTGTGTGATCTTCAAAGACATTGTCAGCTCTTTCAAGGGTCCTGAAGGAAAGTCAGAATAACAATAATGTCACAATACATAAGCAACAACTGCACGGCTGCCATGTATTGGACCTGCTACAGTACGTCATCGTGCTACAGGCAGCAGCAAGGACACATTCAATTTTTATGGTATTGCAGAGATCACCACCCCAGTGAGAACCACAGAATTTTCAAAAAAGTTTACTGAAATCACGTGACTTTCCCAATTTGATAAGCACTTTGTAACACTGATGTGAAACAAAAGACTCTTAAACTATTCGAAGCTTCATGAAGCATTGTTTCGAAAGAAGCCATCACTAACAGAATGCAAGAACAGCTTTATTCACTCGCTATTAACTTTTTCAGATGTTTCCATGTGGATGAGCAACTTTTGGATAAAGATTAGTGAGGGTGACAAGTACTATTACAAGATCCAAATTATTGTAGGCAGCCTTAATGACTTACCCTGATGGAGACAAGGCAGGAGAGTTTTGCACTGAGTCCTTAAGCACAACAGCTTGAATTTCTGTATTCGGAGAACCAGAGTTCATAGACCCATAATCCATATCCTCCATGTTCAGAGGTACAACATCCTTAACCTGAGGTTTTGGGTTGTGCTGTTTCAGGATGGCTTCCTCGTGGCCTGAAAGTGGTCTTTTGGGAGTATAGGATGATGATGGTACTGACGATGGCTTGAAGGTGGAAACTGCAGGAGTTGAAGGTTCTTCAGCATCATAAAATGTCTCTCCAAATGAGCTGTCATGTAGTGATCCTTCTGATGAAAAAAAGCTAATTTGTAATATGTGCATTTGGTGGACAGACACTTACAAGATCTTGTTTCCACATGGTACAAACATGGGTTATGTAGCTTTTGATTAAAACTGAAAAGCATGAAAATAAAAAGAATGTGGAATAAAACTACAATTATGATTATGGTCTGTGTATTTAATCTGGTCAGTAGGCGGAAACCGGGTGGTATTTTATTGCATAAACAATTTAAAATAATGCATTTTCAAAAGTGGACAAACCCATAAAGAACTTGATCAATCTTAATACCAAGTGCAAATGGGGCAAATTGAGTTTTAGGTCTTGGATTTTTGGGGGTAAATTGGTTACCATGTGTTTCTAGGTGTTCAGATGGTGTTGTGGGAATCTGGAGGTGAGGAGCAGGAGACTGAGTAGGCTTTTCTAGTAGAGGGTCCACCGTGGGTGTGGCTGGTAGAGCCTTCCTAGGTGGTGGTGGAGGAGGATGTACTGGTTTGACCACTGTCAACACCCCTGCAGAAACATTGAGATCATTTATGTAAATTAGAACGAAGAGCCACTGGCTAAACAGAATCTTTTCAAATGTGTTATGCTTGGTTAGACTACATAATATATTATTTTTCTGTTTCTCAATAGTCACTGTGTCAGAATATGTGATATCCCTTTTACAGTGCTAAACCCATCATAACTTGTTGCCTTTAACTCTTTTTATCGACCCCGGATATTATTGTAGAGATTTTTTTTTAATTACCTGGATGGGAAGTATTTAAAGGTGGTCTGCCAAACCTGGACATTGGCTGAATTAATAAAACAAAGGTCAAAACTCAACCCTTTTGTATCAGTAAAATTACCCTATTTATATAAAAAAGGGTGTTTTTCTGTACATCTATTTAATATCTGATGACTAAATATGTGCAGCTCATGTGCAACTTTTCAAGTGAAAAATAAAGACATGATGTTTCACTCAAATTTACCACAGCCACAGTAAGTACTGTACACAGTCAAATTCAGTGTTACTGTCACTTGGCATAGCAATCAAAATATTGATTATAAGGATACTGGAAATAATATGTTTGAAAATATGATTGAGACGCATGTTTGAGACGCAATTTTAAGCCAGATGCTGAGCATACTGGGGATATGATATCTGATGATGACAATGATGGTAAAATCACCAGCTCAAATTGAATCTTTCCAAAATCGAAAAGAAAAATATGCTTTATTTTGTTCTTTTGTAATTATCAAACTTTTATACTCCGAATTAAGCAATAGTTTGCATGCTTACATGCAAAATAACAATGGTCCGCTTTGGCAATTCTGTTGTCTACAAGTATATTTGCAACAACTTTTCTTATGCCAACTGACAACCAACATTTTCCTAATTATATGGTTAACAACTTTGCAGGTATGTCAACTGATGCTATTAAACCTAACCCCATCCCAACAATTTACTAATACACTACTAATACTCAAAAGAAGCACAAGAAATATGTCAGAAACAAAGAAAGATATCTCTGCAAAGCTAAAGAAAATAGTGAAGTTGAGAAAACACAGCAGGTAAAACAGGACTATGGAATGTAAACACAGGAACTATGATGTTCATGTTTTTAACTTTTTGCATTAATTGTGCAATTACTCATCTAATACATGAGACTCAATGCAATAAGATGGTAAATATTTCTATTTTTACAATTTTAGGTGTAGATGTAGTGATTCACAGTAATTAAAAACTAAAAAAAGATTATCTGATGCTTCTAAACGTTGATTAAACATGTTTAAACATAATGGCAACAACTACTGTCCTTAAGGGAATATATGCGAGTCTAATTAGTGTTTAGTTTAACAAAAACCCCAAATGTCCTACTCTTACAGATATATACTTGAGACAAAATAATCTTTGTCATTCTGATTATGAAAGATATGTTGCCAAACACAAGCCACAATAGACTTACATATCCTGCATACCAACCCTCCCTGAAGAATGGAATCCACCTGACTGTCAAAATGGTATTTAAACCATGTTTTCCAAAGCTTAAAGGTACTCACACTTTGAAAAATTAAATGTAAAATTAAATTAAATTGGTATTTGTAGCACATCACTCCACAAAATCCTGAAAGATGTCACACTCATAGATACAATACTACCAAACAACAACATAAGCTTTCTGTTATGGACACAATTTATCTTAGCAAAAAGGTGGGCAAGATAAAACAGTGTAAACCTGATTTAAAACGGATACTTACTATTATCAAGGCCATTAACCTTGGCCAGTTCGGGTTTTTGGGCTTTAGGTGGAAACCGTGCATGATCTACATAGTCAACTGGAGGGAGTTCAGGGATAACAGGCACTTCTGCTACAGGTGGAGCTTCCTCATGCAGTGCTTTTACAGTTGTGGCAAGCTGTGGTAATGCCTTTTCAGGTGGAGTCACTTTAGGTTGTGTCACCTCAGTTGTGAGAGTCTCAGGCAGAGGTGTGGGAGTTTCAGGCAGAGGTATCTCGGGTGTAACTGTCTCAGTTGGGGTTGTATGCTCAGGTGTGGTAACTAACTGAATCGCTGTGGACTTTCTCTTAGCCCGTTCCAGAAGGTTAAAAATACGGCTATCAGGTGGAGTCCGTTTTACTGAGGCCATCTCTTCTGCTCTCGCCAAGGCTGAGAGGGCTGAAAGTGGCTTGGTTGAGGGCTGGTCCTCTTTAATCCTGTCAGGGTTGTCAGTGAGACCTTTTACATTATCAAGCTCCACATCTACAGGTTTAACTACAGTATGAACATCTGGAATGGGGCTGAAGACTGTATATTCTAAGGGCTTCATCAAAGGCTCTGGAGATACTACTGTGGGGGTAGACAGTGTAGGGGTAGAAGATAACCTGGAGATATCTGGACTCCTGGTAATTGGGGGGATAGATGTACGTATTGCTGGAGTGGGTTTGACTTGCTCAAATAAGTCTCCATCTGGATAATCTTCAAGAAGAGGGGGAGGAATATCAGTGAATTCTGCAGGAGGGCTTCCTTCAGGGGGAGGAAATACTTCTGACAAATTGAGCATATTTATATTTGGTTTCAGAGGTTCTGTGTCAGAAAGAGTTGTAAAAGAGATATCTGGTTTAGGAGTCTTAGGGTTAGTTTGAACAGGAATGACTGGTGTTAGAATGGCTGGCTCGGGAATATTTGGTTCAAGTACCTTTGGTTCAAGAATCTTCGGTTCAAAAATCTTTGGCTCTAGAATCTTTGGCTCTAGAATCTTTGGTTCAAGAATCTTTGGCTCTAGATTCTTTGGCTCTATAATCTTGGCCTCAAGGTTAACAGAGGTCGGGATGAGTGAGCCTGGAATACTTGGGGCAGGAGTGTTGGGGACAGAAGGTGCTACAACTGAAGTCTGAGAAGGAAGAACAGCCTTAGGGACAACAGGAACACTTTCAGTGGGGGGAATTGCTGAAACTGATGGGGTAGCAAGAGTTGGGGGATGCGGAGCAGGGGTACGACTTGCTGGAATTGGACTTTCCACTTTAGTTGAACTTTCCACTGTTCCTGGCTTCTCATTGCTAGTTTTTGGAGTCGTAAATACAAAACTCTTGGGTGTAGATACTTTGATTGGTGAAATGGACATTGGTGTATTGGGGTTGCTTCCAAGCTCTGGGGTATCAGCTTTTGTTGGCAAAACAAGTGGAAGATTCCTTTCCTTCATTGACTTTTTAACAACACTGATCTCTTTTGCGGCATCTGCATTCTCATTGACAACTTTACTGGCTTTTTGAGGGGTAATAACAGAGCTCTTGGGTGTGGATGGTGGAACAGACACATGTGTTAAAGGGATGGGTTCAGGTTCTGAAGTTTCAACTTTTTTCGGAGCCACTGGCAGAACCAATGGGAAATTTCTTTCTTTCATAGACTTCTTGGCAACTTCAACCCCCTTCACATGTTCTGTTTGGTTACTATCAACTTTGCTAGTTTTTGGAGGGTTAAATACAAACTTTTTAGGTGTTGACCATTTGGCTGGTATAGCAGACACAGGTGTACGTGGACTAGATTCAGGCTCTGAGGTTTCATCTTTTTTTGGAGACATTGGCAGAACCAACGGGAGATTCTGGTCTTTGAGATTCTGCTTAACAGCATCAACCTCCTTCTTTTGGTTATTATCCAGCTGTTCAGTGTTATTGACAAACGGGTTGTCATTGGCTTTTGATCCCCAAGGTGGAGAGAGCTGGTGACTGAGATTTTTGTCATCTTTAAATACAACACGTGGTGCGAGATGTTCCCCTTTTCTCACAGCAGCATTGAGGGAGGAGACAAAAGGATTGCTGACTTTTGATGGAGGTGGGATGCCTTTAGGTTTTTCTGGGATGGCAGGTTTAGGATGGATCTTCAGACCATGTTGTCCCTCAATCCTTGCTGATTCATCCTGATATATAAAATGTAGTAAAGGTTATTTTAAAGTAAGTGCAAATTGCACTATGAAATGCAAATGTAATTCCAGCAAAATCTCAAAGCATAAAAAAATAAACTGCTTAATATTACAAAGGAACACAAAAAACTTTGTTTCAGGATTTTGAAGGCCAACTGATGGCAAGCTAATATTGGTTAATCAAATCCCATACATTTTATTAGCCAAAACCACACTGGCCTGTTTAAACAATGTATACAAAAATACAAAGACAGGAACTCTCAAACTAAAGCAGTGCTCAGAACATTGCAACTACCAACATTAGATAATTCTTTCAAGCAAGTATAACACTGAATTTCAATAAATTGTTGAGTAACAATATAGGACCAGTTCTTGCTACAAAATAGTGGCTTATTACCTGCCTATTATTAAGATACTGGCTGTTTATTACTACTTATAAAGTGCATATTATGCATGACCTTATTCTACACCTCTAATCCTACCAAATACCAAACCCAACTACAACCTTATTTACTATAAATATGCACCAAATGTTGAGTATATCAGGCAGAAGAATGGTTTTCTAAAAGTAAGTTTTGTACCATAAAATAAAGTGTAAGCAAATGTTGATAACCAATAAACTGATTTGTGGTATAGGAAACTCACAAAACAAATAGTGTGGTACTAGTCTGGCACATGTCCAAATTCCCTATGGTTCTACCTCAATATTTTATTCACCTTTTCATTTTTTTTCTTCACAAAGTCTCATGTAAAAATTTGAAATACACAATAATCTGTGTTTGAGAAGTATATGCAGATACATACAAGCTTAAATCATGCTAAAACACTACTATTAGAATAATAATAAAACATCATTATAATGTCACAGTTGTTTCTTACCTGTTCCATCATTGTGACACAAAATCTCCCAGCAGGTTGTTAAAAAGACATATTTCTCTCTTCTCAATGCCTCATAAACTAATAATCCATTGAGTTATTCCTTTACGATTAGAAAAGATTCAGCATGTACAACCGAAATGGTGTTGTGTCGCAGTTGTTTCAGGATAAATAGCACACAGAGCGAGAACTCGCCCATTGGCCCTCAAACTGGAATGAGGTTGGATGAGCGCGTTCATGTGCTAATGACGAGATAAAGGAATGTCTCGTCAAACAAGTAACTTCACTGAACGCCAGCTAAGGACTGTTTTCATTCAGAAAGAATGCAGACGGGCAAGACGCACAGAAATCCACAAGGCACAGCTTCTACCATTAAACAATCAAATCCAACTCTCATTACGTCTTCAGATCACGTAAGCTAGAAGTCATAAAAATGATTGGTCAGTGTCGTTCACACCTATTTTAAAAAATTAGCTTGGAAGTCAGTGGATGGCAGATACTAGCATGTTTCAAAATATCTTATTTTATAGGAAAGAAAAAAAATAGGATCCAGTATAAAGTATGGCTAAATGATGGTAAATTTTCAGTTTTTTTAAAACTATACCTTTAATTTCAGGGTTTTTTTTTTTTTCAATTACAAATTTTACTGTACATGGTAAAAAGAGGCTAATTTTTACACATTTTGCTCAAGATTTATTTAAGATATCAAGAGGGGAATGCTCTCATAATATTATAATGTATTTGTTTTTAATCAAAGATTATTATTAGAACTGAATAGTGGAATCTGAAATTCTTCTAATGAATAAAATAAAATAAAATAAAAATAACTCATATATTTATTCATACTTTTGAAACTTTGAATCATAGTTTTTATTTGCCTGAAAAAAAATTCATAATATTTTTTCTTTTTTTTGTATTTTTAAGAAATTCCATGCAAATGACAACCTTGCAATGAAAATAAATCATAAAGTTTTCAAAATAACGTTTCTAGATTGCTTGCATTTTACAGTACTGGAAAAAAACTAAAAAAATATCTCGGTCAAGTTTTTCAAACAATAAGATTTGATTTACCAAAGTCACACAAGTGCCAATTTCGCATCTGTCACATTCATAACGAAGCTTTTTTCCTTGTAAATGCAAAATAATAATTAAAAGTTACACGTAATATACAAATTAGGCATGGGACGATAACCGTTTTCATGGTATACCACGGTATGGAAAAATCAAGGTTTTCATACCAACATTTTCTGCTAATGAATAATCTAATGAATAAAATAAAATAAAATAAAATAAAAATAACTCATATATTTATTTATACTTTTGAAACTTTGAATCATAGTTTTTATTTGCCTGAAAAAAATAATTCATAATATTTTTCTTTTTCTTTTTTTCTTTTTGTATTTTTTAAGAATTTCCATGCAAATGTCAACCTTGCAATGAAAATAAATCACAAAGTTTTCAAAATAACGTTTCTAGGTTGCTTGCATTTTACAGTACTTGAAAAAAATGAAAAGTACTTGAAAAGTGCCAATTTCACATCTGTCACATTCATAACAAAGCTTTCTTCCTTGTAAATGCAAAATAATGATAAAAAAAAGTTACACGTAATATACAAATTAGGCATGGGACGATAACCGTTTTCAAGGTATACGATGTTTTATTAACTTTTTGTTTGTTTGTTTTTTAGGTGTAAATTTTAAAGACATCTGTGTTTTTGAAACAAAAGAAGACCTCAGAAGTCAATGATCACTTGAATTATTAAGCCTGACATGTTTACTGCCCCAAAATATTTTAAATGTTTCTCAAACTAAAATATATTGTGTTCAAAGGAGAAAAAGTTTTTTTTTTTTTTTTTTTTTTTTTTTTTTTTTTATCCAGACATTTAAAAAGAATATATTTTAGAGCAATAATCACAATACCGTGGAACCGTGATATTTTTATCCAAGGTTATCATACCGTCAGAATCTTATACCGGCCAATGTCTAATACAAATGTTATACAGCTTTAGGATTGTGTCGTTTAATTGACACAACTTCTACAAATTATGTTGTATACTGTAAACTTGCATTCTTTTTACTTGTCACATCCATAAGGAATGTATTTTTTTATCTAATTTATATTATAAAACATAATTCAAAATATTGTTCATTAACATATAGGTTTCTGTGAATCTTTGTTTAAAGTTTTTTTGCACCAAAAGTTACATCCATTATGCTGGAATTGGAACTATTCATATTTAAGATTTGGTAAAATGATTGATGGATGGAGCATGAACAAGCTTGAACAAAGCTGCTCTGAGACTGAAAACACGGTTTGAGAAAAGAATATTGGATTACAAATTTTAATAAACACAGCTCAGGTGTTGCAATTTGATAACTATGCTACACTCTCAGACATTGTTAAAAATAATAAAGAAGATACCGACCATAAACCTGAGTTTATTACTCAAATCTGAATTTGGCTGTCCATTTCAGGCCCTGGATATAAACCTCCCCTAGTCTTCTGTTTTGCAGCTAATCAAAACACTCGGCTCAGAAATATACTCAAAGGCAAAGGAAACCAGTTCTTAGGCTTGTAAATCAATCTCAATACCTTCAGAAAGAAGGAATCCACCACAGAATGAAAATATGCTTAAGGTCTCTTGACCTCCGACCTACAAATTGTAGGTTACTGTATTTTACAGTTGGAGCGTTTGAGAAGTACTCATTTGGATCAAGGCTGAAAATAAAATAAAAGTTGATAATGCTTTTTAGATAAATTCTTCTAAGAATAGCAAAGCGCTCTAGTGTGGTCTCCATAAGCAAATGAGAGAGCATTTCAATCGGTTGTGTTCAACGAGATGCCTAAATGCACTTATTGATCTGGCAACGTTTTAGCTCAGTGAGTCAATTCACATTCTGAATCTAATTTAGATTTTGAGTTAAAATAATCCAATCTCTGAAACAGCAGTTCTGGTAGCAGAAATGCACGGATTTGATTGTAAGTGGAAGAAATAAGAGATTTGGTTGTTTATAACAGCATTAGTATAAGGTGAAGTGTGTGGTAAAATTTGTCTCCTACCTTCTTCAAAGGCACCCTCAGTTAACTAGTTTTGCTGGCAAATAAATACTGAACTCCATACTGACATCTAGTGGCGTGGATGCAGTATTGCACACCACTACTGAAATGCTGGGAAAAACTGTTCTCTTACCCTTAGTCTAGTGTTCTATGGCAAACTGTTCACACTTGGTAAGTGTCATCTAATATTAGTTGCTAGTGCTGATACCTTTAAATATTTAGCTTTTCATTATATTCCTCTAAAAGCTGGAATAATACTATTTTAATTTAAAGTTACCACTGGTGTTTTTGAACTATGTATTATAGTAAACTGTTTTATACTTTGTTTGTTAAAGTATGTACAACACTTTGTTAACAAATGATGCATTTCACTGCCTGTCATGCTGTGTATGCTTGTGATGAATTAGATTTTGAACTGTATTTAACAGATAAACTGTAATAAATACTGTGCTTCGTGTAAACTGTGGTTAATTGTAGTATAAAACATTGCAGGGATCCACACAATTAATTCATGTTGTTCTAACACAAATCAATAAAGTTAACTATTAACAATTGATTGAATTGAACATAAAACAAGATGTTCTAAAGAAATTTCAAGAATTGTGTTGTTTCAGCTAATTTTTAATCATTTTTTGTGTACATTTGTATATCTTATATCTTGTAGAAAATTTAGTAAAGTATTTAATATTACTGTAGCTGTATTATCACATAAACTATAGAATTATCCAAAAGATTTGAGTACTTTGTTTTAGCATGGTTCAAAAATGCTATAGTGTTTACTATAAATTACTAAAGCATTTTCTTTCATGTGGGAGGTCTAATACATGCTCTTAGGGACTAGCACTTTTATAAAAATACAGTACCAATATTTATTCATTGGCAGTGGTGTAGAGTAACAAATTAAAAATACTCAAACTAATGTAATTGAGCAGTATTTTTCTCAGGAATTGTAATATACTAAGTAGACTTAAAAATCTGTACTTTTACTTTCTCTTGAGTACATTTTTAGAGCTGTATCGGCACTTTTACTAAACTATTTTCTTTCAGCCTGCAGTCACAATGTTTTTTTTTTCTTGTCTGTGAAGCATTGAAAAATCAGTCTGTCCAATCAAATCACACATAGAAGTAAGGAGGTAAATCGCATAATGAACTATACCTCAAGACATGGGTGATTTATAATTTCAGCAAACTATTTGGAAGCATTAAAAGTGTCCAAGAAGATAGTCAAAATCTTTATATTGACCCTGAGACATGCATGTTTAGATGCATGTCACTAATGAAAAGATGACGGATGTTTACTGTAAGATGACCGAAATGGCCTTTGACAACCAGCAGGAATAAAACGTCATAAAACTTGACATCAGATTGACATTGTATATCAATTTCGTGGGCACAAAATGAAAACCGGTTTGATGTCAGAACTCAACGTCAGGCCAACCTAAAAATCAATCAAACATTGACGTCTAATGATGTTACAGCTTGACGTTGTGTGGACGTTACCACTATGACATCTATCAGATGTTGGATTTTTTTTGCCACACCTGATGAATAAATGTCAGTATTTGACGTCTATATGACGTTGGTTTAAGATGCTGGCTCGACATTGGATTTTGGTGACTTTCTAACACAACCTTAAATCAACCAAATATCAACGTCATTTCATATCATTATTGGACATCAAAATAATGTCATTAGATGCTGGCTAGACATTGAATTTTGGCCACCTGGCGTCATGATGACCTAAATCTAACCTAATAATAACATCTTATGATGTTGTGTGCCTGCTGGGCAATAGCTAAATGCACTACAGAATGTTACGTTTATACACATCATAAGCTTTTAACAGTGTACTCACTACTCACAGTACTTTTAAAAGGTCTACTTTTTACTCATACTTTGAGTAATACTTACAACAGATAAATATATTGCATCTACTTGCACTACATTTTTGGGCAAATAATGGTACTTTTACTAGAGTATGATTGTTCAGTACTCTATCCACCATTGTTCATTAGATACATCTTAAAATGTTGGTTTATTACAACCCAATTTTGCATACAATATGCAAAAACCTAGCTGGTGGCTTAAAGTTGGGCTATCCATGTAATTTAATAAATAATAATAGATATAGACATGTACATTTGTTGGTTCCTTCCAATTTTGCCCAGGCTTTCATTAGTTTGACTTCTTTAATGTTTTTGTTGAACCACAATTCAAAAGCAGTATCTAATTTTCATTTATTGATGTTCAGCAATCTTTTGATTAATCATTACTTCTTTCAGTTTTAAGTTATTTCAGTGACCACTAAGGCTAACAGCAATTTTGTCCATGTCTGTAGATAAAATTTCTCTGGCCCAGCTCTGGCCCACACAATCAGCTTTTGCTTGATCTAGATGCCCCTATAAATTACGGTACACGACTGAATCAAGTCTGGCCTCCAGACAAGAGCCAAACATGGACCATATCTGGGTCAAGTCTCAGTCAAGTTAATAACCCATAACTGGGCCCGAACATGGCCATATTTATTGGTGTGTCCCGGCTGCTGTGAAATTGATAAACCCATGAAGCATTGCGTTTTGAGCAAGTTGGGCATGTTTTTTTCTCGAAGCTACCTGATTGGTAGATTTTGTTTCTTTACAGAAAAATAATTTAAATGTATTTTAAATGAGGGTCAGGAAAGGCCAAACTTACAGTTGCAATCAGAATGAATAACCCCCCCCCCCCAATTATTGAGAGAAGGTTGTTCAACATGTTTCTAAACATACTAGTTTTAATAACTCATTTCTAATCACTGATTTATTTTATCTTTGCCATGATGACAGTACATAATATTTTACTTATATTATATAATATATAAGATATTTTTCAAGACACTTCTATACAGCTTAAAGTGACATTTAAAGGTTAACTTTTTTACCATCAAAAATAAAATAGCTTAAAGAGACTATTAATTTTATTACTGCTTTTATAACTGCTTTTATTCTAGCCAAAATAAAACAAATAAGACTTACTCCAGAGGAGAAATATTGAAATATTATCAGACATACTGTGAAAATGTACTTGCTCTGCTAAACATCAAAGAAGAAGAAAAAAAATCAAAGGGGGGTTTAATAATTCTGATTGCAACTGTATTTGGCCCATATATACATTTTTAACATCTGACCCATCTTGCATGCCGCCTTAAACACAGTGCCACTTCTGACAAACCCAGGCCATGTTTGGCCCACATGCTGTATGCCAGTGCCAGATGAATGCCTGCTGTGCCAGCTTCATACCAAATCTGAGCCGGAATTCTTTGCTACCTGGGATGTATCATCTAATAATTAACTAGTATAAAATGAATAAGCACTAGTATTTTTTCAAAAGAAGGCTCTAGCACCTAAAGTACAAGCATTAGCCAATCAACAGGAACATGTACCTAATGAAACAATTTTACTACTGTTTTATAGATCAAATGTAAAATCGCTTGCAGTAAAAAGTTTGGTAACAAGAGCCGTACACATCTGGCCATGTGATTTTAATGTGGCAGCCACCTGCATGGAAAGTTAGAATAGAATAGTGTGTTTTCAAGACACGTCTTTAGTCGGCCGTATTGGAAAACAAAAAATACTGTAAACATTGCCAGTAGACCGAATAAGAGTTGCATATATTCCTGATAGTTGCTGCTTAAAATGATAAATCCTTGTCATGTTTCGGCATGTACTAATTAGTCAGACTGAAAAAAATCATTTAGAGTAAAAAATGCCAAAAGGTATTAACAAATTAAAAAGAAGAGAGCCCAATGAAATAACTTTTTTTGAAGTATTCCCTTTTACCAGCTTGACCAAACCAGGTTTAGACAGCATAAATAAGCAGTAGTAAAGTAACCTACAGTTCAATCGATGCTGTTTTTGACATGACTGTTGAGTATCCATAATGACTGCATACTGATACAAGTATTAACAAAATCAAGTCAAGTGAAAACACCCTATAAAATAGCTTCATATAAATAGAGATTTTGTTGGCAGAAAGGCAGAACAACATTTTGGGATGTGTTTATTGGTAACAGTATTACATGGTGGGTTACATAAATCAAGAGAAAACAAACAAACAAACCAAAAAAAAAAAAAATCTCTAAAAATTCACTGTAGAATGTCATTATCATCAAGATAAAAAATAGCGTGTCCTTTTACATTACCAAACCATTAGCTGAGGTAAAGGCAAAATGGAAACGTACTGAAATCGCAAGGACTCCCATTCACCTTGATTTTCACCCTCGTCCTTTTAATCCTCAAAATTTAGATCTCGCAGGTCCAAAACTGCTTTTATTAGAAATTAAACTGGGACTCTGGCCATAAAATAGGAGGGATTCATCGTCACAGTAATGGAAAGCTCTGAGCTTTGTGAAGACAGACGTCATTTATGGAGGTTTCATATGATTGGATGTTTTAATGTGATCAGATGCCCCTAAAGTCAACATGAAATGAACTCAATTTATATATAATGTGATGTATTTATGAGCAAAAGGGAGCTTTTGCTTTGGGGATTTTCTAAATTGTGAAATGTGAGAATTACGTTTAAAATCTGAGCCAGTAGTTTTTAGCATTCAATTATCGTCAGGTTTTTAAAGGGGTCATGAACAGCATCATTTATGATATTTTTAGAGGTCTACATAAAAAAAAAAACACTGTAATTTAGAAGGAATAGGCTATATTTCCATCCTGTATTTGAACCTCTCTTTAGTCCTGATGACATGTATTAATATGCAATTTTGTCAAGTGGACGACGCTGAATACTGGTATAAATGGAATCAGAAACATTTTGAGCTTGCCAGTTTTGACCACTTACAAAGGTAGTTAAACCCTCATTTCTTTCATAGTGTAGACACTCATGTGGTCATATGTTTTGAAGCAGCTACAAAAGACCAGCTAACCTCTGAACACAAACCCAGTGTAGTTTTGTAGCTCCTACTGTGCATACACTGTGTTTTCCTTGTCTTCTCTCATGTTCATATTCAAATTGTACACTATCTGACAAAAGTACTGTCGCCTATCCAAGTTTTAGGAACAACAAATAATAACTTGACTTCTAGTTGATCATTTGGAATATGAAGTGGCTTATATGAAAGGCAAAGGCCTCTAGATTACGTTTATTTTACCAAAATAAAATATAATTATGCCTTGATTTTGAATTATTTAATTAGGACAGTAAGGTCTGACTTTGCTGAGACAAAAGTCTTGTCACCAAACAGAAATAATGTACAGCATAGAATATAAAGTCATGCAGCAGTGGAAAAAGAATTATGATTATGTATGACTCCCATGAGCTTGAACGACTGCATCCATACATCTCTGCAATGACTCAAATAACTTCCCAGAGTTCATCAAAATTCTTTCCATTCATCTTCAATGCCTCCTCCTTCATCTTACCCAACATGCTCAATAATGATCATGCCTGGTGACTGGGGTGGCCAAACCTGGAGAACCTTGACCTGCTTTGCTTTCAGGAACTTTGTTGTGGAGGCTGAAGTATGAGCAGGAGCTCTATCCTGCTGAAGAGTTTGCCCTGTTCTGTGGTTTGTAATGTAATGGGCAGTATGATCAACTAGAAGTCAAGTTATTATTTGTTGTTCTTACAACGGAGTCGGTGACAAGACTTTAGTCAGGCAGAGTATGTGCTTATTTCACAACAAAAGATTTAGGAAAGTGATTTAGCAAAGAGACGGAAATATCTCTCTCGTCTGCTTGTGATTTGATCTTTTTTTACATGTAAGAAATAAAAATATTGCACACCCAAGGTGGTGATGCTTACTTTCTAATATTTCAATAGACTGGAGTCAATTATTCTGCTTATACCATGGTTACTATACCCAAAAACACTGTATTTAAAGACATTTGTCAGATTTTGTAGTCAAACAGCTCGTGCATGCAGTACTCGTTTATCTGAAAATAATGACACACCTTAGAATGTTCATCAGCCAATCAGAACCATGCATTCAACAGCCGTGTGGTATAAATGAAAATAATAGATGAATGATGGTGTGAATTACTCTAAAAACATTATGCTGTTTGTTGGGGCTGAAAACATAAATACTCATACAGTCTCTTACTTATATACTTGTATAAATACGTGTCAAACAATGTGTAACAGATAAATCAATAGTGATACATGATATTTAATTAGACTTGTGTTCCAATATTTTCAATGTTGTATCACCTTTGATTTTCAGTCTCTCCGAACAGCCTGAGCCAACTGTGTCTTGTTTAAAGTCATTCAAAAATATGTAAAAATAGAATGTATTATGGATCCGTGTAAATGGAATGTGCTTCCACAGCTTAGGTCTGTGTGTCTCACATTTCTATGATTCTGTCGCTCAAATAATCCTGTTTGCTTTTCTCTATTTACTTTTCTCCGTGTACGTTGGTGGGCCAGTGGGCGGGGCTAGAAAGACAGTGATCCAGAAGTGGGCGGGATCTTTTTGGTACAACATTCTGTAACGAATCATTTTGGCAGCTTGAACTAATGAGGTTTGAGTTCTGAATCTTACAGGCAGTGTTGCCAGGGTGTTGTGTTCAACATAAAAAGAAGGGGAAGAAATCTGAAGTTTCATGTTGTGTTTTTTTGGGATACTTTCATAAAGTGCTGTGGTCATCAAAATGTTTATTTTTCGCAAATCCAAAATGAAAACTGAATCGTTCCTTAATGGATACTGATCCCGAATTCATATCTGGCAACGTAAAGACCGCCGCAAGTGAGCAAGTAAAATCATCTGATGATACATCACATAATAAATGAGAAGAACATTACTCCAGCATCTGAGACAGGTACTTAGTAAGGTTGTTTGGTGTGTGAAAAGTCTACAATCTACAATGTGTATCACAAAATAAAAGAGAATATATGTTAAACTGTTCCCTTAGTGAAAATACAGCAATTGAATCTGATTGGACAAGGGGGAGAAATTAGATACTTTTCATTCTATTTGGGTGGGTTTTGAGTTGTCATTGGGGTGAGAAGTATTCTTGGACATGCCAACCCTGCTTACAGCATGTCTAGCACAATGACCTCTTATATGCAGATTTCTCAATTCATAACCCCTTTAAAAAGAGTCTGAGTTTTGGTACTGTTAGTCAAAAAGAAAGTTTGATGAAACTCTAAGAAGACTTATTTTTTTCTCTTTGGAGTATCAAGCACTAATAAAATGTGCAAAATGTTGTTAAAAAAAGTTTAAAAGGGTGCATGTTGACATCACATTGACTTTAAGGTCTCTGTAAATGTGTGTATGCATGTGCGTTGGTGCACATGCGGATTTGTGATTGCTGCACTAAACATACACATTGAAAGAAGCTCCGTTCACCTTTCATCACAGTAACCAGCTTCATCTTCACAACGAAAGAGATCACACAAACATAACACCATCTACTTATCACTGGAGCCACTGAAAATAAATTCATTATAACAGTCTCTCGGTTGGTTTCAGGCTAGTCTCGACATCCTGCTTTAATAAAAACAAAAAAGCAACCGCTTGGGATTTAGCGACACATGATCATATTGCTTGGGTTTTTATGAGGAGTTTGCATCACTAAGGCCAGCCTATTTTATGGCACGGAAGTCCACGGGATGGAATGAACACTGTTATAATCATCATCATCATCATCATCATCGTTATTATTTGTCGTCATCATCGTCATTATTATTGTTATCAATAATAATAATTATTATTAATATTTACAAAATGAGTTTGGCAAACCAACGGTCAGATTTTTAAAGCCATGTTTACCCCTAAAACACATCTAAAGTTGACTTCAAGGGCTCCACTTGACTTATAAAATAAAAATTCCATTTCAACATTATGTTTTTTTTTTGTTTTTTTTGTTTTTGTTTTTTCTCATTAGTATTGTACAAAAGCTATAGAGAAGGAACTGTTTGATCAAACGTCCATACCCTCGAGACCCCCAGTCAGATTCAGCTGCTCCGAAATCTTGAGATTTTGGCAAAGGTCACTCCTCCTCGTCGAAATATTGTTTTCGCTTTGTTTTTTTTTCAGCTCTGCATAGCTTTCTAGCAGCAGAATCTCAAATACGCAGGAGAGGAAAAACCAAACGAACCCCAAAAAATGAATGAAGAAGTCACAGATGGATCCGGCAGGGCAGAGTTTCCTCTATACAGAGTCTGAAACTGGAAGTAGGAAACGGTGAGAATGGATGAAGCGGCAGAGCTGGGCTCATAAGGCCATGAGGGGTGCTGAAGGGTCGAAAATCCCCCACAATGCCCCGCTGTCATGTGCATTGAACACAGTGCGAAAGAAACAAAGTGTTGTGGAGAGAGTGGCGGAGGACGTGGTGATGGGGGACGGGCGGCTCTAGAGAAGTGGACCGTTGAGGCTGGAGTAACACACGCACACACGCTCACACACACACACACACATACACACGCAGATCTCCAGTGTTTTTGGTCTCCTGCTCCCCCCAGCGCTGATCACGTCTGTGCAGAGTTCCCATGATGCTTCACTTCTTCCCCTTGTTGATCTGGGCATAAAGAGGGTCCTTCCCCTGAACACAAACACAGCAGCGTTATTTTAAAGTACATCACTAAAGGTCTTTGGCCTCTTTCCACCTGCTGGTAGAAGATGTGACGTTAACATCTAAATAAATCAGTTCACTGACAGACATTCAGACAGAGTTTACCTGTGTATACCTGAAAATATTTTCTTTCATACATTTATGTACATGATTGCTCACGGATCCAAAAACGAATAAGGTCTGACACACCTGCCCATGTGTGGTTTATTAGGCATTTACTTACATATACTGTATATATACCAACAGTTCTGTCTGGTTCTCGAATCTGATTGGCTGATAGCCATGCGATATTCTGCAATAAAAGCACTCGCATAGCCTCTTCACCCATGTGTATTACTCCGCCTACAGAGTTACAAGCAGAGGAGGAATAAAATCACTACTATTTGACAAATATTGCAGCTTCTGGACAACATTATGTAAATTTGAGGCTTTTTTAGGCAAGAATGTAGATGTTTAGATGGCTGCACGTCAGCGTTCATTAGCACGCAGAGCAAAGGAATTGACATTCCGCCACAAGATGGTGACAGAGACCACATAATAAGTCCTTAGAGGGAAGAGAAACTTCGTATTTCGTATTACTACAGCTGATCAAATCATAATAAAAAACAGCTGACATTCTAAGTCAATCTCTCTCTTCTGTATTTTGTAGTGCTGTATTTATATCACAGTAATTTAGTAGTGTTTGCTTTGCTTTGGCTTTTTCGGGGGTTAATTATTGTGATATGCCGCAGCAGCAGAGAAATACTGAGAAATCTCTGTAGACTGATGGCATTTCATACCATTCAGCCTTATAGTCTCAAAATGTGAGCAAAATCACCTGTTTTGTCGTCACATTAGACAGGAATTACAAAAGAAAATCATTCACATACTTGTTCTAAAGTGACGTGTGAATGCACAACAGTTTCTGCTGTTCTGACTGTCCAGAATGAGTGGTGGAAGACTCTCTGTGGAAGACTCTTTTTGAGACTCTCTGTGTGTGATTTTAATTTATTTATACATGATTATGCTGTCGAACTGTTGCATAAACACACTTGTAACAGTACAATATGGCTGTATATTGTCACTGGTGAGGGACTAAGGCACTCTGCCTACAGCCTCAAATCAACGCACGCAACGCAATGTTTTGCCAGTGTAGATTGATTTCATTTTAATAGATATTTTGCTGTGGTGCAGCACAAACTCCTATTATAATTTGTTTTAAACAATACAATTATATCTACTCCAAACTAATTGAAGTGAATCTGAAATGTACCAGCACAATAAAGGATTTTTATTTATTTATTTTTAAATAGACTACTGTGTTCATTTTGGCTCATACTGATGAAAATAAGTCATCTTTCAAGCGAAGGGAGAAAGACTTTTTATTCACTTTTGATCGACACTGAACTTTTTTCTTCTTTGATTAATTGTAAATAATTGATTAAAAAGCATTAATTGTTATTCAAGAAAGCTAACAAATTAATAATCCTAACTATTTTTGTGCCTGTTCTGCTACACCACTGCTTTTTGATCATTTAAATTACAAAAAACAAAAATAGTCAATACATTTGCTTTGCAATGTCACCTAAAAATCTATTTAACAAAGGCATGCGGGAGAAATATCTGATCAGGTTACAATTTAACCACACAACCGATTCATCAAAACTTGTAGTTCCGCTAACCAACACCAGGAGGCAATATAGGTCTTTCAGAGAAACACCACTTTCACAAACTCACTCCATAACATCACAACATCCTTCCAAAGCTGCTCAGTGCATCAATTATGAACGAAAGACCATCAAACCACAAATATGACCAAAATTCGCAGGCTCTGACCCTTCAGTGTACAAGAAAGTGTTATTATTAATCATCATATTCAGTCATGACAGACTAAATACCCACTTCATGAGCCTAAAACCCTGAAACTCTCACTATAAAATGTCTAAAACTCTAAGCAGCAAAGAGCAAAAGGAAAGCTCTGGTGGTGTACAATAGAGCTGCCAGTCAGTCAGTCCACAGTGAAGAAACCCAGTCTGAAACCAGAATCACAGAGCAATTAGCAGTCGCTCACGGACCTTACATTTCCACCCACCGCTGGACACACGACAGCATGAAGTGTTTCAGAGAGGCAGAGAAATAGGCAGAGGATGAAATGAATGGAGGCCAGTGAAAGGCAGTGTGGGAGGAGGAACATAAAGACAGAGAGAGGAAGGGAAATGGATGACTAAGCAGGTGAAGCTGGAGAACGGGAAATACATTAGTCAACCCTGCTGAGTGAAAGTGCTGGAGAAAACGAAGAGAATGGAGACTTGCTTTTCATGAAAAACCATGTATGGTAAGTCCATAAGTTTGACTTGTAAAAAAATAAAGACAGGACAGAAATAAAAGATTATATGCTTTCCCAAAAACATTTTAGCGAAAAAAGAACAATTATCTTTAATAGTATGAATAAAATTTGTATAATAATAATTTTCAAGAATCTTTTTTTTTTCACTGTTATGTATATCAATGTATTCCCTATTTAACCAGCAAGCACACAATGTCATAAAACATTAACGTTAGGTTAGATTTAGATTGTGACATCAGGTGACCAAAATTCAATTGGTGCTTTCGACATGAAGCATGGCTGCAACAGGTGTCCTGACATTTTATCCTACTTCCTACATGTACCCATTAGATTATGCTACTAACACTGTATTTGAATGGTTCTGAGGTTGGGGTTAGGGCAGGGGTGGGCAAACTTGACCTTGGAGGGCTGGTGTACTGTAAAGCAGTGGTTCTCAAACTGTGGTACGCAGTGGTGTAAAGTAATTAATTACACATACTCAAACTACTTTAATCGAGTAGTTTTTCTCAGGGATTGTAATTTACTGAGTAGTTTTAAAAATGTGTACTTTTACTTTCCCTTGAGTACATGTTTAATGCAGTGTCGGTACTTTTACTCCACTACTTTCCTTCAACCTGCAGTCACTACTTTATTTCTTTCTTATCTATGGTCATTGTCTAAAGTAGAAAAATCAGTCCTGTGATTCCTGTCCAACTAAATCACACATAGAAAGTAAATCGCATCATACTGAACAACCTTAAGACATGGGCGCTTTATAAATGCAGCAAACCTTTTGGAAACATAAAAAATGTCCAAGAAGATGTCCAAAATCCATACACGTATTGATCCAGAGACTTTTTATCGACTGCATGTCACTGAAAATTATGGATGTCGACTGTATGATGACTAAAATCACCAAACAGCCTTAATCACTAATGGAATGAATGAAGAATGGAAGGAAGGGCCAAATAAAAGGAAGGACCGAACAAGGAATGGATGGAAGGACTGAAGAACCAAATAAATGAAGGAAGGATTGGACTGAACAAAGGACTGAACAAACTAAGGAAGAAGGAACAAACGAATGAACAAAGGACCCAGTGAAGGAAGGAACAAAAATATGAAAGAAAGAATGAGCGAACAAATTAAGGGAGGAAAGAAGCAAGGACCAAATGAATGAAGGAATAGATCAAGGAAGGACTGAACAAACTAAGGGAGGAAGGAATGAACAAACGAATGAATGAACAAAAGGACCTAATGTAGGAAGGAACAAAAATATGAACGAACGAACGAGGTAAGGAGGGAACAAACGAATGAATGAAAGAAGGAGAGAACAAACAAATAATTGAAGGAAGGTTGGAAGGAACGAACAAAAATAGGAAGATCCCTAAATACACTACATGTTGTTTGTGCAGAGACGTGTAAACGTAACATTCTGTAAATGCATCAACTTTTCTACAGCGCAATACTCACTACTCACTACTCTTGAGTACTTTTAAAAGGTCTACTTTTTACTCATACTTTGAGTAATATTTACTACAGATACTTTTACTCTACTTGCACTACATTTTTGGGCAAGTAATGATACTTTTACTTGAGTAGGATTTTTCAGTACTCTTTCCACCACTAGTGGTACGTGGAGGAATCGCTGAATAATTAAAGTTAAAAAATTAACACACTTTTAACCCTTTGACGTATACGATAACAAAGATGTGATCAGGGATTTTATTAGGCTAAACCTTTCATTTTATTTTCAATTTCCTAATGTTTGTTATGTATTCTTTCATTTGAAGTTATTTTCCTCCTTGTATTTGTAATGGTTGTTGGAGGTGTATCCCGTATTTTTAGATCGCAATGTTGACAGTTATAGTTTAATCACTTGCTTTTCTAACACACAAAGCCCCCTTTATGCGCAGTGAGCAGATCTAATTTCTAATTTCTCTGTTCAAACTATTTAGAATGTTTAAAGTGGCTAATAAATAATAATAATAAGAATAAATATTCATAATAATAAGAATTAATCTGCAACGTTTTTGAACTGTGCAGTGCTATAGCTGCATAATTACTCCTACTATGCTACTGTATTTCAATACTGGTCATTATGGTGGTACTTGGAGAGACAATTTTTTTCTGAGGTGGTACTTGGTGAAAAAAGTTTGAGGACCACTGCTGTAAAGTTTAGCTCCAACTCTAATAAAACACACCTGCTTATAGATTTCTAGTGATCTTAAAGACACTGATTAGCACGTTCAGGTGTGTTTGATTAGTGTTGGAGCTAAACTGTGCAAGACACCGGCCCTCCAGGACAGAGTTTGCCCACCCCTGGGTTAGGGATTAGGTAGGTTAGGTCGTTATTACAACTTCATATCACATTAATCTACATTAAAATTTACACTGGTAGCAAAATCTGATTGGTAGCATATTGCGTCATCAAAATCTGCTACCTACTTTTTGAATGGGAGGTAGGAAAAATCGACAGAACCGGCAATCAATGAGATTAGCAGAGCACAGTTAAAAACGGGGCCGTCAGGTCCGAGGTTTCGGGGCTCGTAGTTTGCTGCAGTCATGACTCATGACAGATCACATGGTGTGATCATTTATTCAATGTATTATATACATTTTATAATTGTTTAAAACATTTTATTAATTTTATTAATATGTAATTATTTATTGCAATAACAAGTGGGTGCCACGGTGGCGTAGTGGGTAAGCACAATCTCCTTACAGCAAGAAGGTTGCTGGTTAGAGCCTCGGCTGGGTCAGTTGGCATTTTTGTGTGGAGTTTGCATGTTCTCCCCGTGTTCGCGTGGGTTTCCTCCGGGTGCTCCGGTTTCCCCCACAGTCCAAAGACATGTGGTGGAGGTGAATTGGGTAGGCTAAATTGTTCATATGTGTGTGAAGGTGTATGGATGTTTCCTGAAGCCGAAAAGAAAATGAATGAATGAATGAATAACAACAAGTTACAGCACAAATAAAACTGAATATAGTCTCTACAAACTATAGTTCATTTTCAAAAAGGGAATTACCTATTTGAGTTGATATTTGGTTAATCACTAAAATAAGCTGAATACAGAAAATGGTCTGTATAGAAGAAGGTCAAAAATAAACCTATGCAAATAATATAGCCTTTATAAACAAATTATTTAACAAAAAAGTTATATAATTACATTAAAATATTTTAATAAGCATAATACAGTATTTATAAAATAGAGAGGGCATAAACAATTAATTGTTTGTTTGGAAATTTGTGAGAGTGAAGTTGTCCCGAAACGACTGTTGTTGTTGTCATTCGATGAATCCAGGCAATTGTGTAATAGTGGTGTCATCATCGCAGCTCGGTTGAGTCTGCCTTCTGATTTCAGAGCAATGTCACGGTACTTTGATGCCACATGACAGTCACGTGGCAACGGCACAGCGTCAAGTCGGACATGTACCACCAGATTTTGAACGGTCTGCACAGCGCTATATAAAGATGAACGCACCTATCGACTAGCCAGCGTCCAAGGACAACATTATTTTGACGTGCAATAGAGACGTGAAACGATGACGTCATATTGACGTCAAATTCTGACATTTATTTGTCATATTTGACAACCAAAATCCAGCATCTGATAGACTTCATAATCTTCACACAACGTTAAGCTGTAACATTATTAGATGTTGATATTTGGTTGATTTTAGGTTGGACATGGATATTGATGTGGGCCTGATGTTGTGTTCTGATGTCAAACCGATTATAATTTTGAAACAAAATGCACCGTCCACACAACGTTGATGTACAATGTCAATCTGACGTCATGTTGACGTCCTGTGCCTGCTGGGAACTTATCCTTAGTGGTTTCAAACTTCTTTTGAACACAAAAAAAGAGGACCTGTGACCACTGACTTCCACTGTAGGACAAACAAATAACAGTGGTTACATGCTGGAAATTTTTCAAAATATCTTCTAACAAGTAAATGATGGCAGATGATGTCCCTTTAAGAACCTAAAGTGGAATAAAATGTTTCCATTTCCATTCCATGGAGTATTTGCTAGTCAGGAGTTTGCAAAGACACTGAAACATACAATATTGACTCATTGATAGCATCTAAATGTACAATATTGATAAACTGACAACATGTAAAGCATAAATTATGCATCAGCCACTTTACTAGTGTGCTGTTTTATAATAAAAATGAAAAGATTACATAAAATTGTCTATATTAACATAATAAATTTAACATTTTTGTAATTATTTGGGCAACACTTTCAGTCACGCGTAAAATGCATCAAATATGTGACAAAAATGACAAAAGGAATCAATTTTTTTTGAACACTGGGATCCAAATCTTTTAAAATCCCAGAAATTAAGGAACAGTTGCAGTTTTAAGCTTTTATTTAGTGACATTTATTTTTAATCATCAGCAGTTAAAAATCAGTGTTCATTATAAATTAAAAACTATAGGTTTTTTGTCAGTGAAATCAGGATTATATTTTCAGATATTAACCATTTAAAATCTTGCTTTGTCTCGTATACAAGATGACTACAGAATAAAGAGTTTAATTGCAACACTGTCATTTGAACAACTCCCCATATCACTTTTTTCTCAATATACTTTGTGTTTGCACTTATCGGTCATGTTTTTACTTTTATTTTTTCGCTGCACATTTCAACTTATAATATTTTTAATTTAAAATGGTTGGTTTTTGGGGGTCAATGGATCTAAAAATCTAAACAAATTCAATGGAATGCAATTAATTCTTGGTATAGAATATTTGTAAATACTGTCTTTAAACAGCCAAATTATAAAGAACATATTTCCCCACCAATGTGAGTTACTTTGAACTGTTTTTTTTTTTTTTTTTTTTAATTCATCAATACTGTATTTCCAGTTGTATGTTTCAGTTGGCTTTTGTAGCATAATGAAGTTTGATAGACATCTAATTGCAGTTGCAGTTGCCTATCAATGTCAATAATAATAGCATAGTTGGTTTCTCCTAGAAATTATATGCTTTTACCCCTCTACTTTCCACATATACACATGCATGCGAGCACCAGAGGTTTATTAATCAACATTTTGCTTAGTTTTATAAGGTATACTTATTTAAAACACATTTGATGACAGCGACACACAATTAAAGCTAATCTCCTGCATTTACCTTAAGGCATTTTTTAGATTGCTTGTTTTATAGTGATGTCTGGCAACACCGCTATTGGCTCATATGCCAACAGAAGGTCACTGTCAGCGAACGCACATCCCGTTCCCGAAGACAGAGCAGACCAGACAACATCATCCCCAGTCAACCTGTATTATAATCCTACAGCGGAAATGCTTGTCAACTGCACAAACGAACATATCCCTTCAAGCGCAGTAAACAGAGTATTACTATGGACAGATCAGCTCATCATGTGCTACATGTATCAAACCAGGTCCAACGAACAAAACCACCCCACTCATTCTCAGGAAACACATATTAGACTAGACAAACATCACATTGATCATTTGTGACCCTTTTATACTGTGAACTACAGCAGAAGCCATCGGTGCTATAACAACTAACAAATACTGCTATAAAAACCACAATCCAATGCAGTTTAGTCGTAAAACACACCAATTGCTTGTTCACGTTTCATATTCTAAACTAAACACTGCATTTGCCCTGATTAGGGATGTTAATAAGGGCCTTAAAACAATGTTAGGTACTGTATCATTCTTTTTATGTTCGAGTACAAAAGAAGGAACAAGGATGTGTAAGCAGCAGTTTGAACTAAACAAGGTTTAACTTCATCAAGATTGTCACAAACCTCAGCAGCCTGACAAACGCACATATAGTCGGCTGGTTCAGGGTACATTAGCATGACTATGATGCATTAAAAACACATAAAAATGTTGTCAAAATAATCTACAACATGACATGTCATTAGTTTGCGATATTGTTTTGTTAACAAACACTATGCAGCCTTTGATTTAGGATTTACTTAAACATTCATTCATTCATTTTTCTTTAGTTTAGTCCCTTATTTATTAGGGGTCGCCACAGTGGAATGAACCACCAACTATTCTGGCATATGTTTTACACAGGGGATGCACTTCGCGCTGCAACCCAGTACTGGGAAACTGAACACAAACAATGTTGTGTAAACATACCCTAACTGAGGAGGAGCAGTATATATACAGTATACACAGAACCAAACAAGACACTGGTGACACTAACCAGTATAGCTACACTCGAACAAAAGATGTTTTTTTTTTAAGGTGCTTCACACAAATCATGTAGAATAACCCTTTTATGCTGATGTCACACCAAATGCAAATTTAAAGGGCACCTACGATGAAAATCGTCTTTTGTAACCTGTTTGGACAGAACTGTGTGTAGGTATTCACCTTATTTTCTGCGTACGAGCGGGCTCAGCCATTGGAATCTTTTTGAATCATCTATATATAGTTCCAACCAAACAAGTACTTTTGTCTCATTTTAGTTGTAGTGAGAGTATATTTACATAAAAAGCAAATGCAAAAGGGTTTGATAAAGGCAAATTACAACCAGGCAGTGCTAATAACATGAAATGCTCGCCCTGTTTGCTGAGAAAGCGTGGAATCTGCAAACTACAACCACCCAATCAGTTAAAAAAAAAAAACTGAATCAAGTCCTGCCCTACACGTTTGCTAATTCAAGAAATCATTTTACTCAAATATACATTTCATCCACAAATTCCATTTTAAAGCCAGCTTTGCGTGACAATATTCTAGCGCATTATTTTTGACAAAACATTGTTGTTATACTGCAAACGCATCCTTAAGTACTATGACTATGAGTTCCTCCTAAACTGGTCTCCAAACTGAAATGTTGGTAAGATTTCAACCAGGAGTCTCTTTTCTTTCAGCGTATGACATGTCTGTGTGTGTGTTTTTGCAGGAGTGTGAGTATTTCTGTGGGCATCAGAGCTTCATTCATCATTGTGCAGGTACAGATGAAGCAGTGAGAAAAACAGCCTCTGCTTCCCCGAGCCCTTCATTAAAGATTGATGCTGATGAGCTGATGAGCTGATGTCTCCTCCATACAGCCATCTCTGCTCTTACACAGCACACAGGCAGAGTCCAAAACACTGCAATAACGTGCTGCTTTCTTTCAGGCTATAGGAGGATTTTTAAAACTGAGATGACACTTGTGAATATGTATATAGACTATTGTTCAAAAGTTTTGTGATAAGTACATTATGTACAGCAAGGTATAAGCTTGTAAGCATTTTAAATGCATGACATGGAGGCAAAGAACCACAGACACAGAATAAATTTCAACAGACTATGGAATGATATTTATACTCTTATATAGCAATGATTCTTGCAGTAGATTAATGGTGACAGTAAAGATGCATATTTGTTTACAGAATGCTATTTTAAATAAGTGTTAAAGAATTGTGAAAAATGTATAATGGTTCCATAACATAATTAATATTAAGAATTGACTTTACACTTTGATGTGTAATACTAATAAAGTTTTTACCAAATTTAATTTAATTTAATTTAATTTAATTTAATTTAATTTAATTTAA
>CAIGQQ010000480.1:561026-571964 GCA_903798035.1 Danio albolineatus
CAAACAAACAAACAAACAAACAAACAAACAAACAAACAAACAAACAAACAAACAAACAAACAAACAAACAAACAAACAAACAAACAAACAAACAAACAAACAAACAAACAATAAATAAATAAATAAATAAATAAATAAATAAATAAAATAGAAACTGAAGCAATGTGTTCTTATGAGCTTTCATGTGATCTAGTCATGGTCAGTGTGGCTTAAATTCTGGTTTTAAGCACCAAACCAGCCAGAAAAAATTAAAACACAAGTTTTATTTTTTATTCATCCCAGACGAGCCCCCGATTGAGGCTTTGTCCTTGGTCTAGGTCAGAGGAAAATAACATATACATGCTTTATTCACACCAATTATTTTTTTCAGGCTTGTGTAAGGAATATTAGTGTAAAACAAATTCTGAAATACACCAGACGCAATACATCTGTGTAATTCCATACTGACAATAAATTATACTCAATATATATGTCAATATACTCTGAGTATATCTCTCACGGTGTTCTTCATGGATAAAATCAAGTCTCACACATTTTACTCAACTTCTGGTTGTTCAAAAACAAATATTTGCACCTTTCAGTGGATATTTGCTTTGAAATGGTGGAGTTCATATCATTTTGTGCAAACTAGTCATGATCAGTGTGCCTAAACCTCTGCATCTGGGCTCAAAACCTGTCAGAAAATGTCCTGTGTGAATGAAAAGTCTCCTATTGACACCTAATAAATGAGCATGTGTCTCACGGAGGGAGCGATTGTGTGCAAATGTGCGACGTTCCAACGCAGCAATAATTAGCACTACAGGAGCGCGAAGATCCAAACAGGCCCAACACACAGTGCTGGGCTCCCGAGAGATCAGCGATAATTACTTTGCTCGCCAGAAGCACAGCTGGGCCTGCGACTGACTCTCTCTTTCCCCCGTCGTCGTTCCCCACCGCAGTACTAATTGTCATTTTCACGCTGACTAAAGACAATGCCTTCTGGGCAACAGCATCAAAGCCCACCTTTCAACCTCTGAGTGAAAAAGGATGTGTTGATGAAAGACGGGATGAGGTGCGAGTTTGAAGTTCTGTAGTCGGTAAAGGATAAAGCCTGTCTAGCCGTGTCAGCACTCTTAAGGGCTTACCATGAGACAGAAAGACATGTGGTGCGATATCAACTTCTTCTATGAGGGATTCGTTTTCTTTGTTGATGTATTTAGGGTCCATGGTGCTACAGGATAATGTGATTCAGTTGGTCCTGAAACAACTTTTCTGATATAAAACCATATCCTTAAACCTACCCTGACTATAGAGATTGGAAAAATATTCCCTCTACCAAAATGTACATATATAGAGGCAGCATGCTAATAACAAGTTTATTCTTTTGATTAAAACTATGATTAAGAGACAGTTTGTCAATTAATAAAGAATTAATTCCTCACAGTTTATTGGTTTCTGAGAGAATTAAACCTGCTCTTTAGTACCACACACTGGAAACCTCACTTTAAATCTGCACACGCAATAAGCAATGTATTAAATGAATGTTTATTCAGCCTGGGTTTGTCTTAGAAAAGTCTTGATCAAAATAAATAGCTTCTAAAGGGTATTTGAGGCCAGATTAGACTTTATTGCACACAACAAAGCAGAGTTGGGTCAGCAGGGGCCAACTCCAAACCTCGGCTGCCCCTCACAGATATACCTAACCACATTCGTCATTTTTCTCAGCATGGTACCCCATATAAAAACTTTATCTGTGTGTTTAGCATGTTCTCCCATATGGAAATGTAGTCTGTGTGTTTAGCATGTTAGCCCATATGGAAAAGTTGTCTCTGCTATTAGCGTGTTACCCCATAAGGAAATGTTGTCTGTCCTATTGGCATGTTACCCCATATGGAAACGTTGTCTGTTTGTTTAGCATGTTATGCCATATGGAAATGTAATCTGCATGTTTAGCATGTTCCACCATATGGTGCTATTAGCATGTTACCCCATATGGAAATGTTGTCTGTGTGTTTAGCATGTTATCCCATATGGAAATGTATTCTGCATGTTTAGCATGTTAGCCCATATGGAAACGTTGTCTCTGCTATTAGCATGTTACCCCATATGGAAAAGTTGTCTCTGCTATTGGCATGTTACCCCATATGGAAAAGTTGTCTCTGCTTTTAGCATGTTATCTCATTTAGAAAAGTTGTCTATGCTTTTAGCATGCAACCCTATATGGAAAAGTTGTCTGTCCTATTGGCATGTTAGCCCATATGGAAACGTTGTCTGTGTGTTTAGCATGTTCCACCATATGGAAAATTGCTATTAGCATGTTACCCCATATGGAAATGTTGTCTGTGCTATTATGTTATCCCATATGTTTTCCCAGTCATTTAAATAGGCTGGTCTTACTGTTGCATCACATACAGTGAGTACAGTCCGATTATATTGGAATAGGAGTTTTTTCTTTCAACTGAGGATAACTCATTAATACAGATCAGTAATAATACTCTACAGGTTGCCCTTAACTGAACCCCAAGCCTGCCTAACTGTTACCAACCTCTAAATGTTTTTTTTTTAAACTTTACATCATTCTACAATAAGGCTGTACAAACTGTTCATAGAGGGCTGCTGTCTGCCGCTAACTGTGCTGCTACCATGACATGAAAGAAAGTTTGTGGAGCACAACAGTATACTCATATGATGTGTCATCGAAAGACTGCCATGACAGAGTAAAAAGATAAATGCTGCCAATTGATAGCAGACAGAGGAAATGCCAATTGATAGCAGAGTATATCTCTGTGGAGAGCCTGGGAGATGGGTCTGGATGCAGATCTGGTGCAGCTGCAATCTGAGCAGCACGCAATGCTTTTTAATAGGCTCACCTAACCCCACACCTAACCAATTGGCTACTACATCTCTGCCTTGTTTTCATGTTTCAGTCGAAAATATGTCACTCATTGAACAAAATGCACATTTCAAAGCACTTTATGGGATCCTTAATGATAGCATGTGTGTCTTAGATGTCACAGAATGATTCATCGCAAAACAATGCGTAGTCTGACATTTAGTACAAACGACATGTCAAGATTTTATCTAGACAACATCACACAATCTGACATAGTGACTGTAGTAACCAACAACAAAATGTGTGTAGTCTGAATGGCGCTTAACTCTGTATTAGTTTGTGTAACTAATACAGAAGACTCTGCTTGAGGTAAACCTGTTTGGGTAAACGTAAGATGTGTGGACATGTGATCAGCTCACATATTCCTCTTCAATTTACTCAGAAACTGATTAAGAATATTATGCAGTGAAATAAGGATAATGGCAGCCCACCAAACATACTTATATTCTCAAACCATTGTGGGGATATAATTAACTGAATGCTGGCTGTCATAAAAACACACAAGTTGCAAACCGTTAGACAGAATTATATGATTTAATCAAACATGTATTAGGTAAATCAGACATCAGTAACCGATTAATTGAGGCTCTTGTAGCCTTTCCATCCAATCATATAGTGGATGCTAACATTGCCAAAGTCATAGGTTTATAATGCAGTTGAATGAAGTGTTTTAACCTATTGCCCACATTTCTACAGATACAACCCCAACCTCCATGTCAAAACCAGAGAACAGATGGCACTACTCACGTGAGTTGGTGGAGGGTGTGGTGGAGGTGACAGGCGTGAGGTTCATCTGCGAGATATCGAAGTCGTCACAGTCATCCGTGTCTTGCGCCATTCCCACTCTGCTGAAGTAGCTGGAGAAAGCGTCTGTGGTGCAGGATAGGCTAGGCTGCTCGCCCTTCCTGGCAGGCATTGCCGGTGGCTTTGCCATCTGGAATTCCTTAAACATCTCCTTACTCATCTTTGCCTGTCTCTGCAGTGTGCGCTCTCCATGCTGCGGACTGGAGGCCGTGGAGGCAGAGGTTCCTGCCACAGCTCCACCCATGGCCGCCGTAGGCGTCTCGCAGGATGCCGGCACTGCCATGGGAGCCAGTGTCTGAAACATGGCAGCAGGAAGTGGCCCTACTGTCTGGGCAGGCATGAAAGCGGCAGGAGAAAAGTGAGCCCCAGCCATCGCAGCCCACTGCTGCTGGGTGGCAGGGAAAAGGTTGGCTTGACCCCAGATTAGAGGCTGAGTGCCCGGTAAGACCTGCGCAACTTGCACTGGGGATTGGACGCCAAACGCTAATGGAGCCTGAGCAGCAAACTGTTGCTGCGCCCACGCAGGTGGCACGGCTCCCATCGTCACATAACCTAACAGACAGAGACAAGAAGACTTTAGGTTCACAACATTATCGAATGGGATTTTCCTGCCAAGATGCTCTGGGAAAGAACAGAAAGGACCCCCTGACTGAGCCTGGTATCTCCTAAGGTTTTTTTTCTCTATTTTTGTCACTCAGTGAAGGATGATTTCCTTCCCACTGTAAAATGTGGCTTGCTTAAGCTCTTAAACATGTTCTATGCAGAGTGAGCGTAAGGATTTACACTAAATACGATTGACACTAAATTACACTAAATAACACTTGATCCTCTCTGAAAGACATGAAAATAAGATGCGTGTGTGTGTTTGGAGGTGTGGGGGGAAATAGTTTGCATCATAATAATGATTAATATATATATATATATATATATATATATATATTAGACCACCCCTATAATGGTTCAGTCCATTTTCAATGCATTATCAAACCTAAAATATACCTATACCAGCAGATCTAGAAAACCGGTGGACACTGCAACTGTTCAAAAGACACATCTTCTTGTAAATGAGGTGTGTGTCTACATATAAAACCTACAGTAAAAGTCAAATCAAATGCTGTTTTATATTAAAGATGTTTATAGGTCTTTGAAAGTCACATGTCTGTTTATTCCAAATATACTGAAAATAGGTTTGATTCATTAACAGTGTTGCGTAAAAGGAGAAACATACAGTATTACAATCTTAAACATATTTTAATCTTCAGACACGTCTTTTTTAAACTTTCAAAAACAACATTTTCACTGTGGTGAAAAAACTTTGCTCTCCTGCTTGCCGAACACAGTGAGGTAACATTAAACACTTTCAGTGACAGTCTAGTAACTTGTAAACAATTATAGGCTATTTATTTTTTTAAAAGAAAATATTTTTGGGGTAATGACATCTTAAAATATGATGACAGACATTCAAACCATATTTCTAAAATCTCAGTAGAAGTTTTGAGTGTAAATATGAGGGGACAAATATTAAATTTGGTTCAGTCTTATATGAACAGTCAGAATAACTGCTATGGTCATTCTAGTAATTCCAGCGTTAATTGACAGAATGTTAAACCTCTTTTACAGTATACTTCACTTTTTAATGTACGCTGGTGTATTTGCAAAGCCTTTCAAAATACATTTGCACAAACACAGGCATTCAACACACCCTTGCCAAGAGTCTATGCTGTTTTTAGAATTTTTTTTGATCAATTAAAAATTCATCATTTTTGTTTCAAATAGAGTTGCAGAGATATTCATTCCTCTTATGCAAGCATTCATCAACATTAACAGCACCTACTGGCTTCAGTAGTTTGTTTTTTGTTCTTATTTTGACTCCTTTTCTGAATGTGAAGACTTGAGGACAGACTAAGAGGTGCAAAAACTATTGGAGCACAAGTGTAAGCATGGGAGACCACACGGGAAAGCCAGGCAGCTGTTGGAAGTTGTGTTAGGAAGGACAGCAGGGGTTGCTCAATATGCAGTCTCTGTGACTCCTAATCCCCCAGTTAAGTGAAGGAGACACTATACTGTCAGTGAGCGCCATCTTTCATATGAGATGTTAAACTGAGGTCCTGACTCTCTGTGGTCATTAAAAATCCCGTAACACTTCTTGTAAAGAATAGGGGTGGCCAAATTCCCTCCATCATGGCCCCCAATCCCAATCATCCCCATTCATAGAACTGGCTCTTTTACTGTCTCTCCACTCCATCTATAACTGGTGTGTGGTGAGTGAACTGGCGCTGTAGTCGCATCATCCAAGTTAATGCTGCGAATTGGTGATGGTGTAGAGACACCCACCATGATTGTGAAGCGCTTTGAGTGTATGGTCATACACAGTAAATGCACTATATTGATACACATTACTTACTTCTCAGTGACAGATTTTGTACCTTTATTTCTGAGTGCGTAGCAGTGTTTACTTATAATCCAAAGTATACTTAGTGATTTACTAAACCGATTTACATGAAAACCAACATTTGAAATGAATTATGAAACTACAGTTTTGTGTTGTATCAAAAACTATAGAATGCACAAGACATGTCACTTATATAGTTTTGAATGGGGAAATCTGTAACGGTCAGTATGGAGAATGAAGCTCCGCCTAGTACAGTAGCAAATCATCAACCGATATAGACTGACGATTCTCTGGGTGAGAAGCTCGGACCAGATGTGTGCTTTTACGACAGTTTGGTGGTCAACAAATGCACTGGGAATCTCAGCAAATACTTGCGTAAGAAATATATTCAGATAAAGCTCGAAATCTCGACTTTTAAATGACTACACTACACTTGAAAACAAAACATTTTTGCTATGTGCGTATTTTGTATTAAACGAACGCAAGGTACAGTTCATCCTGTCAAACGCACATCTCATGACAGCAACTATCCAAACTTGTAAACAAAAGAGTTGCTGTCGTTTCTGGAGGAGATTCGCCATTGAGACCAAGTTGTGAATTACTTCAGAAAACCAACACGATCTGACAAAGCATCCAGAGGATGATCATATCTAGAACGGTCATAAACTAGGTTGATCTCAAAAATTGCAAGCGTAAAAGTTGCATATTTTGTTTGATTCAAATGTTTTGAAATGAAACACACGAGACGATTGTTGTTTAATTTTATTGGTAATTCCAAATATGTCATGTAATTGTAAGCTTGGCAAACAGTTTTGGAGAATTTGATGTTTCCCCATTCAGACAGAATGCCTAAGCATACTGCCCAAGAAGCGTTTCAAAGATGGCCGCTGAGTGAAATGACTTGTCTCGACTTTGGTTGTATTCTACTTTATTGAACTCAAATGTAAGTTTCCATCACTGCTATTTGTTTTTGAAATATTCTCTGTTTAATAGAATGTGGTACAAATAAGGGTGAGCTGAAAACACAGATTAGGAGTGTGTGCAGTAACCTTTAGCATTCACTAAAGGACCTTCAGTCTGCAGTCATTGATCTCCTGACGACTGGAGTAAAATGACCTAGATTTTCATAATGAAAAAGGTCTTTATGGCTCAGATGAACTATTGTAATTACTGCTCACAATAGGCCCGGGCTTAATGAATAGCAACGCCCTTTAAAAGAGGCCATTACAACAGTCTCACTCATATCACAGATAGGCTTATTTCATTACACATCTCGCTCTTTCTTTCCGGTGAGTAACGCTGATTCCAATAATAAAAGGCCAAATGGTATCTTATCTGTCTGACGTGCCACACGCACAGCAGGAGCGTGTCCTGAATATGGCACCGAACAAGATTGCTCATACAAAGTTGGGATTTTCCTTCAGCTTTCAAAAATATTATAGTTTTTAGGTATTGGTGCCTTAATAAGCAATGAAGTACTTATTGTAACTGTTATTTGCTTGCTTGTTTATTTTACTTTGTTAATTTACTACAATTTACTCCAAAGAACTAAATTTAGGCAGATAAAACATTATTTGTGAAATCCAAATTTGCTATGTCCATCTTGCTAGAGCACATTGTTTTTCTGTAGTTGAACAATTAATTCATGCAATTTAATCCACTGAAAAAAAAGTTTGTTTTGGTAATCTTTGAGTAATCTACCCATTTGCTTTAATGTTTCGAGTGGTGGTCCTTGTCTGTTGATGTCAGTTTGATGCTCAAGCCTGAATTTTCTTAACCGCATCCATCTCATCATTAGTTTGCCATGAGGAAATGATGTGCAAAAAAATAGCCCCGCCCCCTACTCAATATTCAGTTAGAGTTGGAAGTTCATCAGCATATTGAAATAACTTCCAGTTCATGTGGACTTTAAGCACAATCAAGCTTAAATATGACATCAGGTAACACATTTCTATATAATAAGTTCAACTGTTTGTATAATTTTTGGTCAATAATAACATAAAATATTTGTTAATGTTCATAAAGCTACAAGTGTTGTATATTATGTGTCAGCGTAAAGGTTACAAATTGCCATGGCAACTTTCTTATTAAAATAAGTTTAATTTTTAAAAATGAAACGATTGAACTTATTTTTTTATGATATGTGTTGTTTAGGAAACTAACACAAACAAATACATAAACACATATTATGTGTGTAAAAATAAAGCCTTTTAATACGTTTTTTAATATGTACTTTTTGCATACAATTGTATTTTTATTTTTTTATATATATTTGTAGTTTTAGAAAAGTAGAACAAACAACAAGCAATCAATCAAACATTATGCCCATGGAACACAGTAGGGTTGGGTGATATGGCAAAAAATAATATCAACATTCTTATCAAGAAAATCACAATAGAGTAGGGGTATTTATCCCTAAGAAATCAAACAAAGAAACATAGAAAAATTTTGTTGTCTTATTAAGATCAAAAAGAATAGCTGACCCAAAAAATGAAAATTCTGCCATCACTTACTCCCTTTCAAGTGGCTTTAAATCTGAATGATTTCTTCTTAAATGGAGTTAACTTGTCAACAACGGTTCAGTGGCAGAACCACGCCTCACTTTGTCTCCTTAACCAATCACCTACTCCATAAAACTTATTTAAGGCAGAGAAGAACTCTAGCACTGTTCTTCTCGTTTTTTTTAACACAACCTTCCTCTCTCTATTTCCTCGCTTCCTATTCTCAATCCTATAACCCTTTCTTCACTCCTTGAATCGGGGGGTCCAATCACTCTACCAAAATATTAGACACTGTATCCGGGACATAGTCTCTGGGCGTCATCGTAGGATGTCTGATTAACCTACCTACCTGTTCACTGTTTATCCTCTTACTTCCCTTCCCCTTCGTCCTACTGTTCTCTTACCATCCCCTTCGTCCCTACATCCTTAGTAAAGTCTAGCTCAAAGTGTGGCGTGGTCCATGCTGGTGAAACATAAGTTATTTGAGGAAATGTGGGTAACCTGGTCCACACTGAGTTTGAGTATTTTTTCTTGCTACCAACAGCAGCAACTGTTTGGTCAGCAACATTCCTCAGCATATTGCTTGTGTGTGTGTGTTCAGCACAACAAATAAATGAATACCGATTAGGCACATCATCAGAGTGAGCAGATATTGACATTATGAATAAAATTAGTACAGCAATTAGTTTTAATAAAATGTATTATTAGTTATATTTATTTCAATGAAATCCTCGTCGCTGCATCAACAGTGTGTCGCGTTACTTAAAAAAGCAAGTGTTCTGAACCCAGCCGAGCTGATGTCATGTTCCTGAAAGACTAGTTAATGTGTTTTTAATTTCTCCCCAGCATCGCCAGTATCATGTAGAGACAGGAACATCTGACTCCACCAACATGACGGATCTGATGCTTTCCACGCTGGATGCTGCTGTCAGCGATGAAGTCAAGCTCATGCAATTGCTCTAACAGTTTGTGCTCGTCTGGAGGACCAGCGAACGCCTCTGTATGCGCCTGGAGAAGCTCTGTGTGTGAATTTAAGAGAATTGTGCACGTCCATCTTTCAGTCAGGCAGGAATAGGTTGTTTCTACACCTGCAATGCTCCATCATGGCAGATATTTGAGCTGTGGATGCACCACAGGTAAATAGGAGAAAATTGTGGACTGTTTTTTTTTTTTTTTTTTTTTTTTCAGAATACACGAGAAGAAAACTTTTGGAAAAGGATGACATTTAATGAATGTGATTGATTGGTAATATAAGATTGTAGTAAGATTAATAAATGCAATTAATAAATCAAAATGGCTTTTTATATTTAGTTTAATTTTAATGTTATGTTATAATTTTACATGAAATAATTTCTTGATGTATTTAACAAACTAAAGCTAAAATAAAAATGCATGAATGGATGAATGGATGAATGAATGAATGGATGAATAAATGGATGAATGAATGAATGGATGAATCAATCAATCAATCAATCAATCAATCAATCAATCAATCAATCAATCAATCAATCAATCAATCAATCAACCAACCAACCAACCAACCAACTAACCAACCAATCAATCAACCTATTTTTAAATCTTTAAACGATAATTCAAGTGAAGGGACAATATGAGTAATTATAAAGATTATTATGATATTATGATAAAGATAATTATAAAGACAATGCTATTAAAAAAATCTAAACAATGAAAAACTTATTTTCCCATTTTCTCTTATTTTCTCACTTATATTCTCATATCTGTTTTTTTTACTTATTTATTTATTTAATTATTATTATTATTATTATTATTATCATTATTATTATTATTATTATTATTATTATTATTATTATTATAGTTTTTTTTATGTGGGCAAAGCCTAATCTTGATTAATCCCATCCAAAATAAAAGTTTATTTCGACATAATATATATATATATATATATATATATATGTTTATTGAATATATTTATTATGTGATTCACACAGATACGTAGAAAGAAAACAAACTACTTTTGTAACATAGATATTTCAATTTGTATATAATCTGAATCACACACACACACACACACACACACACACACACACAAATATTTTATATCCTAATATGAATAAACATTTTCTCAAAAACCTGCATGCACATGTGTATTTCTATATACATAATAAATATGCACAGTAGACACTTAAATTATGTGAAAATACACTTTTGGATGTGATTAATCATGATACATTTTTTCCCAGCACTAATTTATTTATGTATTGACTGATTGAGTGATTGTACTTGTTAGTTTTGCTATTTGCTTATTAAGTATATTACTTATTTGTAATAAGTAATATGGTTAACAATAATAATAATAATAATAATAATAATAATAATAATAATAATAATAA